>UELU01131708.1:0-12295 GCA_900490025.1 Megastigmus dorsalis
TCTTCCTAGAGGCGCCGCTGCTGGACTGGGAGACGGCCGCAGCGGTACCGCCATCGCGCGCAGCTGGCGCCGCCGTCGCAGCCGCCGCCGCCGCAGCCGCAGCCGCCGTTCTCTCGGTGCCGTTGCCGCGTCTGTTGGCGACGGCGACGGGACTATTTCGAGAGCGGGAGGAGGAGAGGACCGGAGAGCCGGGCTGCGACTTCCGCTCCTGTGACGCCGCTGCCGACGCCGCTGCCGACGCCGGTGGGCCCAGCCTGCTCGGGCTCTCAACCAGGATCTTGCGCACCTTCTGCCGAACATTGCGACACCATTGTTCTAGATACTTGTAGGATGTGTCGTTCGTGTGGAACAGGGCGGATCGAATTGATATATATATAAGAGATTTTCTATATTGATTTTCCCCATTGATTTTAATATAATTATTCACATCGACAGAGAGATCCACGCAAGCTTTTATCAATACAAGTTTCAAAGCTGAGCGAGAAACTCGAGTTGAATTTTTCTTTTTTCTTTTATTGTGAAGATGCAGCCTCCGTTATATTATCATATTATGCACTCGTCGGTGAGCTGCGCAGCCTTGAAATATGTTTTGTTAATTGTCATCGGCTCGTGTCGCGCGCGTGCAGACGCTCGAAAAACTTTTTTCAATATGTCGCCGCTCGCTGCATGCAGCCGTCGATCATCGATCGCGTCATGTGAAAGTTACGGTTAACCGAGAGTCTGCCGCTACTCATATTTATTATAGATTTTTATGTCGCAAAGTCCGATTACACGCTTTTCACGTATATACACGAGCGTTATTATCCGATTTACGCGTCTGCGCGGGTGCGGAAACTTTCCGATTCCTCGCGGCGGCAGATCCAAAAGTAGACTCCTAGACCTATAAAGCTATCGTTATTCCGGGGAGAGAGAGAGAAAGAGAGAGAGAGAGAGGATTGGCGAATGTGTTTATTTATACAAAACCGCGAGAGAAAGAGCTGAGGAATCGTGTAAAAATCCCCCGCGCGAGATCGGTACTTATAGATCGCGCGCGTTTTTGGCCAACGGAGGATCATCGGCGTAAGTAACGGCCGCCGTCGCGTCTCCTACGTACTTGGATGCATATACGATACGCGCCGCGCACCGACGCATAGATCTTTTCGTCATCGGCGTCGTCGCGACGTGTCGCGCGATCCCTCCTGTGTATAACGCGCATATACTGCACTATGTACGCGGGAGAGGAGAGAAACTGCGAACTGCACGTTCTTTTTCTTTTTTCTCGCTGTCTCTATCCAACTGGCGTTAACTCGCGGTGCTTGCGCGCCGACTGCAGCTTTAAACGCGCTATTTATATGTCGGTCAAGTCCTCGCCGCGGCATTTAAACTGCGCGAGCGCCGATATCGCATATACGTCAGCTCTCGTAGGTATACGCGCGCACCAACACGTCTCTCTTATATGTACGCTCCATTATGTTCCGCCGCGGCGTGGGTTATTGCTATATAGGTATATAGATGTATCTTTCTCCGATCCGACTCTCTCCCCCCAAACCCTCCGTATAACTATGCTATCGGCCCGTTTAGTTTAGGAGCCGCGAGCGAGATGTTGAGCTTCTTTGCGCAGGCTTTGCTGCTTCCAGGCCCTCGTGCGTTATTATACTTGCGCGGCTTTACGGGTTATCCAAACAGTATATACACCAACTATCCCCTGCACGTGCCTATTCTATAATAGGTTGGAAGTTTATAATCCGCTAGAAATTGTGTGTACGGACTTCGCGATGATTACTCGTTGCCGATCCCGATGACAGAACGAATGATCCGTGAATATCTCTATAAAGACGTTACACAGGCGCGCCGCGACTGATTCACTCGGCTATCGTGATCGTAGCGAAACAAAAAGTCAAGTTAATGCGATGATTTGGAATTGTTCGAGTGAAAATACAAGTTCTTGGAACGTTGTTTCAAAGTTTCACTTAGACTATATGTAATACTGATGTTTTAGCAAGACTATATATCTTTTATAAGCACGCGCATCGGAGATGTAATTATCGCAGGTGCTGTTCAACAACATAGTTTAGTTGGTATATTCGCTTGCTTATAACCGTTAATCTGACAAGCATAAACATAGAACGTGCTTTTTACAAATAAGCGTCTTCTGTTTAAATTAGCAATAAAAGTTAAAACTTTTTTCAAACGAGGTATATATATATATATATATGAGTCACGTCGATGAACATCAGAGAATTAGAACAAAATTGCACATTAAAATAAGTAAGTCAGCTACCTCCTTAGTTATATGCGATTATGTAATCCTCGAATCGATATGGTATTTTGCTTATATTATCTGCCATGGAGTAATGAACGAGGACATTGTGCAATATGCAGAAAGAAGCTTGCAATCATTGTACGCGTATACCGATATAGGCTCGATTAATTACGAAACCAGAGTAAACCGTATTAAACGATTGGTTCGCGTAGCTCGTTTGCTGCAAAGCTTCGCATTAGAAAGAAATCCGCAATAATGGTGAATTTGACAAAATCGCTAATCGCCCGCTAATCAAGGGAAATCGAGATAATTAAGGCTGTGGCGGCCGTCGGTATACGTGTTTACTCCGAGCGCCGAGTCCGTTCGCGCCGTCCGTCTGCAACTCAAAATACTCCTATATATATGTATACACTTGAGTGAGACGCGCGTCGCGTGTGGCGCGGATGGTTACGCACGACTCTTTCAACGCGCAGCACGCGGCGTTGGCGAAATCCTTCGTTTTACCTCCCTTGCCGCGCACTTTGTTCGCTTCCTTCCTCTTGGCTCTCTTTTATTTTGTATTTATTTTCTTTTTCTCCCCTCCCCCTCTGATACACACCTCGAGCGAGAGTTATAGCGACGGGTAAATATAGAGAGCCCCCCCCCCCAACGTTTGTTTTCCCTCAAACGAGCGAGATAGAGCGAGAGCCGAGTGCTCACTGACTCGAGGTGTGTTCTACATCAATTTATTGGGAATTTTCAAAGCTTTGTGCGATAGAGTCGCCCCGCGCCTCCGCTTCATTTCGTACCTGTATGTGTATATGCGAGCTAAGGTATTAATAAGTATACACACACAGGCTGCACGTATATATTATACTTGCGAGCGGCTTATCGAAATACGATAATTCAGTTTTATGAAAATTTCGCAAGTATCCCATCTCAAGGCCGATCGTCTCGATGCTGATATCGATACTATATGTACGCCCCGCGCTGGACATGGATATGACCTATTCGACTGCCCGGTTGAAAAATGTCCATTAGGGAGAACCTAATTTTTCTTTCAAGGCTGCTGCGCGCGGCCACTCGGTGAGTGCGCCATTCATTTTTATTTTGTTTACGCTTTCTTGTTTAAAGAAATTCCCCATCGTGTTCCATCAACGCCAGAGCGTCGCGTCGCGTAAAGTGATTTATTTTTATAGAAGCGAACGCGTTACATACGTATTCGCAAATTCAATCGATCGATCGCATACGTACACTCGGAGAACGCGTTACTCGTTGAAAGTAAAAAAATCAGCTTACCGTAAACGGATCAAATTTTTCCGCAAGAATCCGTGGTTATTCCGTCAAGCAAATTTTTTTCCTATAAATAGCTGTCCATCGGATGAAATCGGAAAATCCGTATCATTCAAAAGAAAAGTTACTTCGGTAAGGTTACTTCCTACTTTTTCATTTAACTTCATTTTTAAAAAGAAATATACTTTTAGCAAGAAAAATTCCATACATTAATAAAACCAAAATCCTGCTTACTGAAAAAAGAATTATTTTGACAACAATTTCAGTCTTCTTGTGTACTACAGAAAGGTTGCTTTTTCGCGCAAACTATTTGTCGAAACTACGAGAGGAATGTTTACACGCGTTTAAGGAATGTTTAACTGTTAATAAATTGTTAATAAATCTATATTATTCTAACATATTGCGCTTACTTATTTCTTCCTCTGTGTTTCTATCCTCATATATCAACCTAATATATCATAAGTGTAGTTTTTTTTTAAAATAATATACGTTCTGGATTAATAAATATCTTTTTGATTGGAACAGAAATCTGTTAAAAGGAAACAAATATCTTTTAAATAATCCACCTTTCTATCAAAACTTTTTTCTTTATAAAATATTATCATTTTCGCTCAAAAAAACTTATTTTTGATCGTTGCAAACATCTGCTACAGGAAAGTAAAATTCTTTTTGTGTACAAGATGAAAGTGAATGAATAAAATATTGTACTCAAAAATATTTCCACTTTAATCAAAGAAATCTCTGTCAGCTCTAAGCGGATCCAGGTGTGAAGCAAAAATTCTTTTTCCTGAAAAACGAATTCTACCGTTCGCATATTCAAAACTTATTTCTACTTGGCTAAAGCATAGTCTACATATAAAGAAAAGTAACTTTGCTCCGCAAAACCTACGTTTTTTGTCGTTGTTCGTTGTAGCTGCTGAGGGAAGGTTATACAGAGTACATATATATATATATACTCACTGGATGCAGGGGCACGCGGTTGGCGGTGCCATTGACGGCGGCCGAGTCGTTCATCATCCTCGTGCCGTTGGCCGGGACGAGTCGAGTCGGCCGCGAGCGCTGATGCCGCAGCGGCGACGATCTCCTCCTGGCTGCGGCCGCAACGCGCAGACCGCCACCAGCAGCTCGCGAATCTTGGTGCGGTAGGCTCGCGAATCTTGGCCTTGCCGGCCGCGTCGACGAGGAAGCTGCGGCGCCGCCGCTTCTGCTCTTGGCCTCCCCGACCTTCTGCTGCTGCTGCTGCTGCTGCTGCTGTTGCTGCGTGCGAACGTTATACGTCAGCGTTGTAGGAACGGATCGACGCGGCGCACAAAGATTTACCGTCCAAACAAAGACTCTGTGCGTGTGTGCACGCGGCTTGACTCGTTATAGGTATGCAGGCTATTTTGGGATTTGACCCGCGTCTGTGTGTACGTGCATGAGAGAGAGAGAGAGCGAGAGAGAGAGAGAGAGCAGATATCGTAGGCCCGCGCGTCGTTCAACTTTAAGGAGAGCTTTATATTTTTGTCTCTCTTTGCTCCGGCGAGTGCGCGCAAGCTTCAAGGCTGTACACCACCAGGGAGCGCGAGCCTTTTACGACACTCGTATAGAATATCAGAAAGCGTCGAAGGCAGCTGCCGCTGATGCTGCTGATGCAGCTCTTTTTACCCGCGCACGTGGTAACGCCGAACGCTTTCTTTCGCCTCGCGATTGACATTGCCGGTGTGCGCCTGAGTCGCGGTAATGCCTCGTTACGCGCGGATTAATCGTTGCGTGCGTATGTAACGCGGAACGTTGTGCAACGAGATATGCATAATATATACCTTTATACACACGTAACGTTTCGTTGATTTCAAACGACGACGGCGGAGTTCCGAATATCAATGGGATTTGTGGGTGAACTGCGATAAGGAGAGGAGTTTGCGGTGTATAATCGCGCGTTCAACGTGTTTGCCGAAGAAGGGAACAATTATTGGCATTGACCAGTTGGCAAGGAGCGAATAATACTTGTTTATCGATTATTAAATAATCGCTCTCGACCCGCGGTTACACCAAACACTTATGTAAATCTGCATCGGATTCCACGTAAAAGCTCACTCATTCATAGCTTGTCATGCAAACAATAGAGTGAACAGTAAGTATACGAAGCGTCTGGAAAAATGCGCAGCGTAAATTTTATCGTTGGTCGAACGACGTCGACAGTTTGGTATATCCTAAATAGTCCGCGCGAGTCACCTTTAACACCGCACGCGTCCATGAATTATAGCTGCGCGCACGCAAATCGTATACCGTTTATACGCACTTCCCCGGCCTTTGGCGCTATTTCCGTTGATTACAACGGGAGTCGGGTCTAGGAGTCGAGTTCCGTCTCGGGCAAGAGAGCGAAAACGCATGTCAAACGCGGCGGCTAAGCCGAAACCGCGCAACACTGGCCCACCGCCAATATTTTCATTCTTATCGCGTTTCGACGACGGCCGCGCGTACACTCGACACACGCATCAACATCTAAATCTAGCTCCATTCTCTTTCTGCTGCGACGTGCGGTACAATAGGTATATATGCGTAGGTCCGAGTCCGTTAACGAGCTTGCAGCTGGAAATTTAGCGAGAAACGTCATGTCGGAGAAAATTGTGTACGAGTCTGGGACGTGTGTTGTAACGGCAGCAGAGCGAACCGATCGATCGTGAAATATTGGCCGCGAAGGCCTCGCTTATACACGAGTCGCTGCTTCAACCGAGGACTCTCTTCCTCTTCCTCCTTCTCTTCTTCTTCGCCGAGCTTTTTGAATATGTCGAAAGAGCTGCTCGGTTGGAGTGTGAAAGAGAGAGAATAAAAGCTCGAGGACGTGACCGCGCGGCCACGAGGAATATATCGTCGTAGATCGCTGACCTATCTATTCTGTTTCGCACCCTCTCTCTCTCTCTCTCTCTCTCTCTCTCTCTCTCGAGCTGAGTGAAATGTGACACACGTGAGAGGAGCGACGCGGCTAATTCCTGCGCGGATAAATGTGAATCTTGTGGTTTATTCTTTTTTTTTTTGTTGTTTTTGGTATCGTCCGAATGTTATAGACGGAAGAGCTGGCCGTGGTTTATTATATCGTCGCGAACATCAGGGATCTTAATCGCGGATCTTAATGGTCCCCCGCGAGCTTCCAGCAATTCGTGTTGGATCAGACAACGTGCGCTCGCGTATACCTGTGTAAATATAGACGACGTTCATTCGCAAATTCGAATGTTTTTCGCCTGCTTCCGTCAAACAATATAGTGGTGCATTTTACCATTGGTCATGTACGCATTAGAAAAACAAACTCGCGGAAGATTTTACGATTATGTAATTTTATGTAATGTATGATTGGCCGCGCGAGTTGTTTCGAGTTAGAGGAAAAAAAGACGATGAGCTTGATGCGACGTGAGATTGCGAGCTCGGTTGGTTCCAAAGCGCGAAGCCTGCAACTTCTCTTGTTCCGCAGGATTGTTGTGTACATTTATATGTGCGCGAATCGTCGAGCTCGGATGACGCTCCGACTCGTGTTTTCGGCGCTTGCAAAGTTTCACATTACAGTGAATAATAACGGAACGATGACAAAGTCATTTTCACAACAGATATATATATATATTATTTTTTTTACTGTAGTAATAAAGTATCTGATCTCAATTTAATATTTTTAGCTCATTTTACAATTAATATAAAAGCGTCAGCATTTTACATTCTGAACTCTTTGCTCCCTTCCCTTTCTACAAACCAACAAAAAGTATAATCTCACGTAAATACAATTTGGTATACAAGAAAGTTTGTTGAAAATTGTCAAGTACATAATATTCCGACACGATACGGTGACTTTTCGTTGAGAATAGGTATATATATATCTCCGGAAAATCCGACGTATCGGGGTAAATGGCGTAAGTTATAGCTGCGTAGCCGCGCGCGAGGGATTCTGGCACAGTTCTCGCGCACGGTTCAAAGTCTAGCCACGCATTATTATTGCCTACACTGGACTATACCCGTATAGCCGCAGTGTACCGAAAATAAAAAAAGTAAATTAAGTTGTTTTGAAAGGTAACGATGCGCGTAAACGATCGCGAGTTAAAATTCCATCCCTATCGCTGTTGTGCGCATGCAAAATATTGTATACGTAATGTATCTTATTGTTAGTTAACGAAAGTCCAACGGACAATGAAATTGATCGACCGACGACGAAGGAAATAAAGCTCGCCGCAGCCGACGATCTCGCCCTAACGAGAATGTCATACGAAATAAAAAGACAATTAGCAGCGATCGTATATATAAACAAGGAGAATAATCCGATTACACGGCTGACCGTATTATATGCACACGTTGAGTAAACAATCGATCTCGTTTCAATTTAGTGAACATTTGATTATAGCACTACCCGTGCTTCGCACTGCGTGCGTGTGTGCGTGTATGTACGATAAAGGGTCGCGAAGTTCGGTGCGGTCCGAGACAAATTATCATCGGATGCGCTCGCAGTTAATCGACTGCCTCTTCTTTTACATGTACCCGGCGCTGTACACGCCTCGCATGTGCACCTACAATTTTAGCCGCGCTCGAAAGAGAGCGTGAGAGAAAGAGAGAGAGAGAGAGAGGGAAAAGCTTCTCGCGCTCGCAATCGATCTCACATCCTCATTACACGCGGCGGCTGGCTATCGCGCTAAAAAGCTCACTTATACATATACACATACATCCGAAACTTTGCATTTAGCCGAGCCACGCGCGCGCGTCTGTCTGTGTGTAGGATATCGGAGAAGAGTTTTAAAGCGGAGCTGATTGCCTTTCAAGCTGGCGGTGCATGTGCAGTTATATGTATACATGTATAGCTGAGGTTGATCCGGTCGAGTCAATCGCGAAGGGTCGAGCGCTTATATGAAAACTGTGTCGGCGTCCGTGCAGCGCATGTGTGTGTGTGTGTGCATGCAGTGCGTTATATAGCGTGTAATATATAAGCCGTAGCTGTATTGAGGAAAAATTTCGTGATCGCTTTGAAAAGCACGTGAGGAGGAGTTCGCGCGGGGAAAGAAGGTACTTTTCTTCTCTGTATACATATATATATAAGCTTTTGGCGATCGATATTAGTTATAATAACGCGCCGCTGCTCTTCGATCCATCATCCGCCGCCGCCGCTGCTGCTGCTGCTGTTATGCTGTTGCTGCTGGTGTACACGAGCTGCGCGCACTCAATCTGCTGTATACCTTTCATTATATACTTTGCCAGTAAGTGTAAGACGTTGTGTAAGCTCGCGCCCGTCCATCCGCGATTTTACGCTTGGATGGTACGTGCAGTGTACCGGTACTCGTGTGTCTGTCTGTGTGTGTGTGTGTGTGTGTGTGTGTGTGTGTGCCCAGGATATACGATGGAAGTGTGTATATAGGGAATAGCTGATGAGGCGGACTGCATGCTTCTATGTTGCGAGCGAGAGAGAAATTTCCTTGCATATCGTGGACTTTACGCCTAAATCGTTATACCGAGAATTACTCAAGACTTTATAGCTTATATATATCTTCTCGTATCTACTACATGAACGTATATATATTTAACATTAAAATTTTTCTTTATACACATCTGTACGTTTAAAAAAACATACCGGCGTGCGAAAAATAAACAAAAAAAAAAAGTTTTTCTTTTCCGCGCGGCCGCAGTCAGTAATTCTCATAAGAATCCGATTATGAAATGATAATGAAACGAAGGACATACTTGGGCCACGAGGGCTTCGAGTCAATAAAAGCCACCCCTCGCCAGAAAGGCGAAAAAGAAAAGACTTTATTACTGAGCTGCGCGCGGTCGATTGTGTGTGTGTGTGTGTGTGTGTGTGTGTACAGGCTCTTGTCGGTGTGGGAGTATATTTACGAGCTAGGAGGCCACTACTAGTCGTGAGCGCGCGCGCGCATGTATATAGCCAGATCAAGATCTCTCGAAAACGGCTCCATTCGGCTACATCGGCCTCGGCGTCGGAGCCTCTATACGATTCGTGACCGTTCCATAATCTTCTACGCTAGCCTCGTGCGCCGAAATCCATGTGTGTGTGCGTGTATGCGCGCGTGCGATGTAAATGAAAAAAACAAAGGGAGGACCGTTGAATTCCTGCTCGTGCGCCGGTCCTTCAGAATGCGAATGGTGGTGACTTATTGTGTGCGGGAAGATTATGGACACGCGTGGCTCCGGTGCGATTGAATTAATTCGAATAATTCCTATATTAAGAGCTCGAGTATGCGTTTTCTTTGGGGTCACGTCGCGTTATATCGGTACATATTATACCAAGGTTTATAAGGGGTGAAGAGTATCATTTCCATATATTAAAGCTTTAATTGAAACAAGTATATGAACTGCGGACACACTAGTTTGTTCTCCGATTATTTCAAACTTTTTTTCAAACTGTACATAGGCGCTCTCTCATTCTTCATTCGTTGCAAATTAAGCTTTGATCGATGCAGCGCGCTGGTTCAACCACCGCCGCACGCGTATCTCCCTTGAATATATTATCCAAAGTGCACGAAGTAGGTTTTATTTGGCGATTCAAGGCCCCCCCGGATCGTGAAATCTTCGCGACTCATCAGCCGCGATAATAAGATTTTCTCTTTTTCCTTTTTCCCGTTTTACAATACAATACGAGTTCGCTCAGCTTTACTTGCTATATATATATATGCTCTTAATATCGACATGAAACGCGCGCCCATGCAGACACATCCTGACAAAATATTTGTTCTCTTGGGTCGCGCGCCACTGTCCCCAGCTATGATGTAGTAGCTTATAAACACGTGTACGCGTGCAGCGGAAAGTAGCTTGGACTCGATCGGGAACGGAAAAACTTTTGCTATAGATATCGGAGGCTCGCGCGAACGCGAGTAATTTTATACGGGGGAGTGAATATATGTGCGCGTTTCTTCGGGGAATTGCGGCGTCGTACGCGTTGCTCTTTATCTTTTCTCGCGCGTATACGTTCGCTCCTCGTGGTCTATCGGCCGCGCCTAACGTCTCTTGGGATAGGAGAGCCATCGGACTCTTGTGTATTACGCGTATAGAAGCGTCTGTGCGTGCGCGGATCCGGTCTTTTTAATCAACGATATGCGAGCTGCTCTCTTCGCACCTGTGCACACATAATTAACAGCTAATTCGTTGGGCAAATCGTCGCGGCGCTGGCATAATTGGAATGTGCTAAATGTTTATGCGGAATGGGGTAGAGTCGTAATGGATCATCGTGTGGGCACATGCACGTATACCAACCTGTCGTATCTTAATATTTCGGGCTAAGAGCGGTGTCCGCGGGTACTCGGATTCTACGCCACTTCTCGCCAGCACCATTTCTTACTATTAGTATCAGGCTGAAAATCCAGCAAAACACAGCCTCCGTTATGTATACAATAGCATCGTTCGTCTTATTCAACTAAGTTGGTCGTATAACGTAGGTATAAACGAATTAAAGGAATCTTTCTATACATCAGCTTGCGGCATATTCGAATTACGATATATCGATGTGAATCACTCGCGGCCGGACGTTGAATCAATGGAATAAGCTTTCGACGAGCCGAGCTTAGAGCGATTACCAATTTTGGCATATGGAAGATGATATCACAGGTATCGTCTTCTGTACGGCGAAGCTCGGTATAAAACCGCCGAGCGCGGGACACTTGCCGCGATTGTTCGATAAACCGGCGGACACTCAGAGCTTCGCGGATTCTATATAGGTGCCATTACTTACTTACCGTCCAGTGGAGCGCCGAGGAACAATTCCAGCTAGCGCGGGCTGCGATACGGCCACGGCTGTCGGTGACGATTGCATTTTACCGCACGCTTCTATGTATCATCCGTACCGCGTCGTGTGCAGGCGCATTTTAAACCTTGCAAACACACACCCACGTACACGCACAATTGGAGCGTAAGACCGATAAACGATTAGAACTGGATATATATATGTACGAATTGCGGGGAAAATCGGCGCGCGACAGAAGTAACGGTGCAGCGGAAACGAGAGTATATCCGGGATATAGAGCGGCTATAAGGTTTGATCGCCTACTGGGCCAAAGTTCAAATTGCAGTGCCGTCGGACCCGAGCAAGAGAGAGTTAGAGAGAGAGAGAGAGAGAGAGAGATGAGGCTGGCCTGGCCGTAGTCGCGCGCCGACGGACCGACGCACGCGCAAATTTGCGCCAGCCAGACCGACTCTACGTGCTCCTTTTGATTCGAGCAGCTGCTGCTGCTACCGCGATTTCGTCGTACATCCAATGCCGACCTGTCGATTATTGCCCTCCTTGCTACAGCTGTAGCAGCTCTTCCTCTCTCTTTCTCTCGTCGTCAAAAATCACCAACGTCTTATTGCTTTATCATATCTACAGTCACTCGCCGAAAGTACTCGTTTCATTCGCTATAAATTTTTTTTTTAATTACTACGTGCACAAGTAATTTGTTTGCTAAATCTTTACTGTACAACGGTGCATTTGCATGCTTTATATAATGCATGTACACGTAAATAAAAAGTAAAATTGTTCTATTAAAAATATACATATATGGCAAAGTTGAACTAAAGATTCTGCGAGAATCGAGCAATGGACCGAATCTCCACGGTCGCGTGACAGAATCAAAACCCCGCGGCGAACTTCGTCATTGAAATCCCATTCGCGGCCGAAGCGACGCTTTTGCGTTATAAAAGATGATTTAAGAACAGCGACGACACGCGTGACACCGAGTGCGCCAGCGGCAGCTTCTACCTACCCCCCTCCGATATATAATACCCGAAAAAAACGTACAGAGTCTTGTACTAATCGCTCGCTCGTCTGTTGCGCACTTTTAATAG
>UELU01131709.1:0-40404 GCA_900490025.1 Megastigmus dorsalis
TTGAATTTCACATTATGCTGAGCTTCGATTAGCGATCTCATGTATATAGCAAAGAAAAGCTCGCGGATCTTAAGCGAATCGGACAGCCTCGCCACTCTCTTATTTAGCTCCGCTGCGGCGGAAAAAAGACCCAAGAAAAGCTCTCTCTCTCTCTCTCTCTCTCGGCTCGAAGAAAGAGAGTAAAGCATCTGCTCCCGGGCTGCTCTCTCGCGCGCGCGCGAGGTTCCCATGATTTTCCCCGCGCATAGTCGTACTCTCTTTCCTCCTTTTTCGTGGAGCAAGAGAGAGAGAGAGAAGAGAGAAGAGATACACTGCACACTGCACACTGCACCAGAGCCGCGCGTTCCTCTCTCGCGCCCAGCTCTCTCGGCTACTCGGCCCGCGCTTCCTCGAGTCCTCGTCGTCCTTTTATCTCTCTTGCCCCTGGCGGCTGCTGCACCGTCGTGTTCTCCTCCTCGCGCGAGCGACCGAACGAGTGAGAGAGAGGGCCCCAAAGAGAGGAAGATAGAAGCGAGAGAGAAAGAGAGAGAGAGAGAGAGAGAGACGCTTCACCTTCTCCTCCTGCTCCTCCTCATCCTCCTCCTCGGCTTCTTTTTCAGCCTTTTGCATTCCCGGCGTTCGTCCATGAGAACGCCAAGACCTCGCTCTGCGCTCTCGCCTACACTTTGCGTGGGTATCGGTATTATAGCCGTGGCTCGGTATACAAGGGGGCGAGAGAGAGAGAGAGAGAGAGCGGTCAGTAACGCGCGCGAGAGCCAGCGGATGAAACAAAGGACGGATGCTTGCTCGCTCGCGCCACTGGGGAATGGTATTAATGGTTGGGCTTTTGCTCTCTCTCTCTCTCTCTCTCTCTCTCTTGCTCCAAGCTTTTTTATACTCCTTCCGAGTTCTTCTGCTCCTCCTGACTTGTTTTTGCCTTTTTTTTTGCGGTATTTAAGTCGTGGTGCTATGGGTATAGGAAGCGACCGAGAGAGGTGTGTGATTTTAGTGTTTTTGGAAATACCTGCGCTAGGTATGGTTTTGCTACGTCTTCAGCTGCACACACAAAGTCATCGCCGAAACTTGCCGCTGCTCTCAAACTAACTTCGTACAGATTGGACAATTTACCAAAATAATCGTTTCATACGCACACACCATTCTGCGCGCGTGAGAGATCTCAATTTTCTCATTTCTTAAGCAGCGTCGCGCATTATCAACTGAAGCACTATAAACTAAAATGAAAATCACTGCACACACTCGAGGTGCAGGTTCGGCTCATCGAACGAGTCCGCGCGCTGTGAGCGGCTAGTGGGAAAACTAGACAAAAGGAATTCAAATTCCTCGCGCTGATGTCCCTTAGGGGCAAAAGGGGAGAGGAGGAGGCGGAAACTTGGGAGACTATCGATGTGCTCGATCGATTTCGCCGAGTGCACGAGGATGACCTCTTCCACCTGGAGCGCTCGAACCTCGTCTCGGACTCGTCGGATCATTTTATTTTCCTCCGCTGCTGCTCTCTTCCATTTCTTTGTTCGCTATGTACCTCGGTGATCGCGTGCTCGCGCGTGACCAACGCCGCCCCTGCCACCATATCGAGACGCTGGGAAATTCCTCGATTGTATAACTGTATTGCGCAATGCCAACTGACTTTATTGTTAAATATATATAAGCATATACTAATCACTTATAGGACTGCAGACGTAAAGCAGATGAGCGAGATGAAGCACTTTGAGAAAAGAAGTAAGCTCATGAAGAAGCAATAAAAAAGTCTCTCGGCGTATAATCCTTCCGTTTTACGACTCTCTTTCCTCTCAATATCCTCTCCTCATCTTTCTCTCCCCCCTCCCCGTACCTTCCGTCCCCGCCACCCTGACTTCCAGAGTCGCGTCTACATCTTTCAACTTTTACGAAGAGACAAGTTCAATAGCGCTCGACGGCGCGTTTCTTTTTTTGCAATTGGCAAAGGCCGTCGACGCGAGACAATCGAGTTCAAGCACTCTTTAAATTGCCGTACAGCCGCATTTCTTCCGCCTGTCAATATATATATATATATGTATTTGTGTGAGAGAGAGAGGGAGAAAAGCGGAGAAAAACAAAGAGAGTGGCAGGGAGAGAAAGAGACAACAATACGATTGATCGGCTGCCATTTTTTTCCCCTCTTTTTTCGTCTCCGCTTACTTCTTGGGCATCGCTTTTTTCCCCTTGCTTTCTTTGTTTTGGCACGATTGACATCGACAAAATTAATGGTCGACTCGTCCTTGAGAGTTTCTCGAAACATTTGAAAATTTAAATATTTTCTTAATTTACCTGAACTCTGCAAATACTTTGCAAAATCCGAATATCAGTTTCCGAATGAAAAGTCAAAATCGAAATGTTCATCCTCCCCCGACTTTTCGTATGCCACAGTCGCGCACGCTTCAACAGTCCTCAAAGCTAATCGACTCTTTTTCACCAAAAGTACCGGAGGAAATTCGATTAGCGTGTCGCGCACTTGGCACTCTCTTTGTCGCTACAGCGAGTGAGAGAAGGAGGAGGGTGGGGGGGGGAAGTTTTCTCTCTTCCGCGCCGGTTTGTCCGGTTCGCGCTCGCTCACCAAGCCGCGATGACGTGTGGATCCGGTCCCGATTACGCCGCCGCCGCCGCGAGATTATCGAAAGCGACGCGTCGACTGTGTAATTGAGCGATACGCGACTCGGTGCGCGTGCACGAGGAAGCTTATAAACCGTTGGGGGGGAAACGGATGGATCAGTTGTATGCATACATTGTCCATTGAACGAAGACATTGATTTAATGCCAGATTCGTTGATTTGAGGATGCATCGAATTTTATTCTTTATTATGCAATTTACACAGCTGTACTAATGTCTCGTGTTTCTTATTATTTGATTTCAGGTGAGTCACAGGCGCGCAAAACTGCTAGAACTTGATAGAGCTTATCGCGTTCACAGAAACAAGCGGCGCATTTTCCATTCCACGACACACTCGGGTATCTATACTCTTGAAACTATATACACTTTGAAAGTGACCCAAGCGTGGGCGAATATTACTTTTTTCCTCGTTACTTTTTTTTAAATTAATTTTCTACCGCTTAAACAACGTTATTTTTACAGTGTAACAATGTTAATAAAAAATGTGTATACAATAGCTTGTAAAATAACACGTATCTATAGACGCAACTATACAATAATCAAACAAAAATAACCAAGAAAAATGTCGAACATCTTTCATCATTCAAACTTATCAATACATAATCCAACAAGAGAAATCATCGCGCGATTATCCAACCGCCTAGGTAACCATAGTATATACCCATGTGGCGATCGTATAACCAACCAAAGAAATTTTCCCCCGCGCAGTGCACACAAAGGAAGAGCGTATCGTACCAAGAGAGAGAGAGTAAGATTTATTTATGATTCAGAGTTAGACAAAAATGAAAATTTCTGATAGGACTAATAGTTTACACTCAAAGGAAAAGAAAAAAAAATATGAAACGCAGTAATAAGTAAAAAGTAAAAATATATGTAAAAAAATCAAATAAAAGTAGCCCAAATTCTTTACGCATAAAGGTAAAACAAAAGAGATGACGCGTCTTCCAATAAAATATAAACAATGTACAGAGAGACTTAAAATCTTATAATAGCGCCATCGACCTAACGTTAAAGTAAGCGCGCAACATATATAAATTAAGAATGCTTTATTAAAACAAGGTCGCTTGTATAGTTCCCTAATTTCTATCGGTATATATTGTTCCATAATCTGGCTGCTTCTATCAGAAATGACTACTTATAATAATTTGTGCGTGCGTCCATTTAATTTTGAGATCTAACTCGGAACCCCATTTTGACCCCGGGTGTCATCGTGCGAACGAAAGGTAAGTTCATCTATACTGGTAGACCGCGAGGTAATATGCTCTCATTTTTTAAGTGTAAGAGACGAAGCGCATGGCAGCGTTCTTGCAGCGACTAAGCTTAGACTCAAGTTCCGCTGATAGATCCAAAAACAAGCCCGAGCAGTATTCGAGTAATGGAGTAGGAGATTTTGACCAGTAAAAGTTTCGTGTTCCGCGGTAAAAAAAATCGTTGCCTCTACGAAATTTGGACAGAGCGGAAAAACATTTTCTCGATGTAGCAATTGTCTGCTCGTGCCACATTAGATTATTGTAGAGAGAAAGGGAGAGAGAGAGGGACACGCGCCTCAAAATAAACCGCGCAGAGCAAAATCCATTTCGCGAGTACATTATCCGATCGCCCACGCGTTTGGCGAGCCACTCGGTGAGTATGTATACAAGAGTCGCATACGGTCCGCACGCGGCTCGTCCGTAATAACGACCTTTGGCAAATTTAATGTAAATTCAAACGGTCGCTGCAGGGTGACTTTCTGCGGATCGAAGTTCCTTTTTTATTTTGTACGTCGCTCTCGACGCGTCTCTTGACAGTTGAAGTTTAGAGTGCAAAGCATGACTTCAGTCTCTCCCGGTTTGATGGCTCCGCGCAGAACTTTCAAAATGTATATATATATATATATACGCCAACTTTTCGAACTGTGACTCAACTATGTGCGCAGTCTCGACAAGACTGTTTTTGCACTACAATGTTGCGAATTGCATATACTTTTTGGCTTTTGCATGTCGAACGGGCTATACACCTGTGTACGCTAAAATTAAATATTCATATTGTAAGATTGCGTAATGTTGGGCCATGCAGTCCAAATTACAGCGATAATAAAACAGGTCCGTACGTTAATCAAATAAGTATATATACACAATATACTCGAGCGCGTTCGAACAACTTATTGTTGTCCGTTGAAACTGCCGCGGTGTTCCTATAGTCAAAAAAAAAAACCGCTTCGCCTCACCTGCGGCGCAGTAGAAAATTAAAAATCACCCAACGATTCGCGTCTTTGCACGCGATGATTTCCTATTGGCTATGGCTGCTGCTGCTGCTGCATGCGATCACTCTCTGACGTAACGGCCGCCGCGCCGCCGCCGCGCCATTCAGCCAATAGACAAAGATGTAAAAGTGCACGCGCGTTTTCATGTCTGAGAAGACGAGTTCTTGCGGCTTGATTGGTTACGTTGTATTATAGGTGTGGAAATAAGTTGGGTTTGCCAGAAGGTATAATAGATGCTTTAAGAATTTCAAACGGATGTATATGCCGCTATTTGTTATCTTACACTGATTAATTCAAATATGGCTCGTCTTTCGTTACTTTCGCATTCTACAGTTTAAACGTATACGAAAATGCTTCTCGCTGCCCAAGCGAATGGAACGCAATTATCAATCATTATATTCACTATCTGCCAATGCTCGCTAAACGCAATCGACGAATCTTCGTCTCTAAAAATTGGCAAAGCTGCACGCTAAGAGGGAGAGAGAGAGAGAGAGAGAGAGAGAGACAAAGAGCGAAGCGTCAATTTGAATATTTAAAAGAGAAGCTCGTTCTATGTAGACGAAGCAGTTTCGCGTGTGCTATCGAGTGTGTCCCGAGCCACGCTACCGCTTATACATAGCGATAATGAATTTTTCATTGATATTTGTTGATTCGACGCATGCGCCTATTATATTCATGTGGAGCGATAATATAGTAGCGGCAAGTCGATCAATTTTTCAAAAGGCTTTATATATTAAAAGCTTCGGCTATCGTTCTATAAAGTCATTGTATTTTTAGCCGTGGAAGCTTATTGCATACATACAAACGTGAAGCACCTTCCCTCTTTATTTTACTGAATATACTAAATGCTCGCATATGCATGTATCCCTTGTTTAGTTGATTCGGTGTATACGTTAATTACTGCAATGGCACTAAATGTACTGAATAAATAAACGGGCGTATAGGTAGTTTCAAAGCTAGGACTTTATATAAATAAAATTATTTTATCGCGTGATCGCGGTTTCGTTATGCATCACAGTGTTCTCGGAATAAGCATATTCTATGTGCTCGCGACGGATAAAGAATCACAGATTTAATTGTCAAATTCAGAACCATATCAATCGCAAGAGTATACAATACCTAACCTCGATCTAACGCTTCTACTTATATCTTGTTACCATTGGGGTATAGGCGACGTGTACAGTCGGGACACGCTATCAAATCGCGAGAGATGCCGTTAAAAGTTTCGAATCCACCGAGGCTCGCTATATTGTAATCCCTTTAGGGCGACTCGAGGGATTCTCTCGCATTTTTATTTCCCTGACGTTGCAAGCTGCTGCTGCTGCTGCTGCCGGTGCATTGACCTTCAGACTGAATATTCATCCAAACTATTGTTTCTATATAGCCGTGCAAAAAAGAGAGGCAGAGAGAGAGAGAGAGAGAGAGAGAGAGAGATACATAAAGTATAAGATAGTTTCCATCGAGAATATAACCCTTTCTGTCTGGTCTTTTTCGCCTCGCGATAAGATGCGTCCGGGGAGTATAAAGGGGAGTTCCTCTGCTGCAAAAGGTGAATATCCCTTAATGTATGTATCGGCGGGCGGCGGCGTTCGCGTGCAGTCGCGTGCCAAAGTGGAAGGCACTAAAAATACCCACGCGCTGGTGTTGCTGCGCGCGCGCGCGGATACTCGATAAAAGTCTCGGGCTGACTCTTTCTCTTTCTCTCTCTCTCTCTCTCTCTCTCTTTCTCTCGCTCTGTGCACGTCCACCTCTTTTTTTTTTGCTTCGCGCGCTATCGCGTCTTCTATGCACATATATATATATATAAACTTGATGCCCTTTCTTTCTGGGATCGGCCTCGCTGTGCGATTTTGAGGTTATGGCCGATTGTTCCTTTTTGCCTCGATTCCTTTCTCTGGCGTGCAGGGAAGCTGTAAACTTCTTTGATTCTTGGGGCTGTGGAGGGTCTTGGGTTTACGGGAATCGAATACATATACTTACGAGTTCGAATCGGAGTAGCGAGGAAAGGTACTGGAAATTTGACTCTGAACTAAAGTTTATGTTCGTTACTATAAATTTCAAGGGTTTGGTAGAATTCGGACATACTTCTGCGATCTTTGGGCTTTGTATTCCTTTCCAATTTTTTTTTAGTAGACCTCTTGAGTGGTCTTGAATTATTTTCATTCAAAGTTTCATTTCCATACCGAATTAAAAGTGATGGGTCGCAGTTTTTTTTTTTTTTTTTTTTCAAACTACGCCAACAAAACCAATTTGTATTTTCCAGCGCACTAGTTAATTGCAAAATCCTTTTAATATGCGCAACGTATATTTCAATCGAGAACTTTATATAAAAAAAAGCACATGTTCCGCGTTAATGGAATGGAAATGTATTCGACTCTTACCGAACACGCAACGTCTGTACTTTGGTGAGATGAATTAAAGTTTCCGGAAGCAATTTTTTTGCTTAGTAAGTTAATTAACATTTTTATAATGAAACGCAATACTTGCAATTTTGCTCCACATCTCGAAGAAAAACCTTCGTATCCTTCAACAATCCTGTACACACAAATCTACTCCGAGAGAGAGAGAGAGAGAGAGAGAGAGAGAGAGAGAGAGAGAGAGAGAGAAAGCGAGAGGGAGAATCTAATTCTCTTAACGAAAACAGCAAAGTATCATTCCACGTGAAAAAAGAAAGGTTCCGTCGGCCAAGCGATAAAGAAGAAAATTCATTTCACCTAGACGCTCTCAGCAATTCAAAAATACACTCGTCTGGACGAAAGCAACTGGAGAGAGAGAGAGGGGGGGCAGAGGCGACGATAAAAAAGGAAGACGCTATATAGGAGAATAGACGACGGTATCTATTCCCACTTTCATTCGCGTGCTCGCGCCAGAGAGTGAATTACATAAGTTTTACACTCGAAAGAGCGAGAGAGATAGTATGTGTGTGTGTGTATATATGTATACTCAACCATTTCGGTAGATCAAGCTTTCGCGTACAATTACTCGGCGATAAACTTCAATTATGCGTTCGTCGTGGCGCCCGTTTTATCGGCTGTTACTCCGTCTGCGAGAAAAAAGGGTGGGGGAGAGTAGAAAGAAGTGGAGAAATAAACCGTGCCAAGCGCTCGAATGCAGAATAATTTCGACTGATTAGAAGAATGGACAAATTCCAGTACGGCATGCGGATTGCTTTCGACACGCGAAGGATTTTTTTTCTTCCCCCTTGTTAATTCCCTCAATTACCTTATTTTACTCTTGCCTATTCTAATTTATCCGAGTGTTGCAGAGGGTCATGATTTTCTCCTTATCTATGTAATGAAGCGGTTTGACGATACCTACTCTTTATTAGCCGGGATACTAATATTTTGTGCAAATTAAAATGCTGATAGTACGCATTAAATGCTAGCATTTTTTCAAAGAACACGCAAAACTATATGTAATTACTACATTAAAAGAAAATAGCAATAAAAATTAAATTTCAAATAAATTCAAATAAGCAATATATATAATAATAGCGTAGTTCTTTTAATTGTGAAGTTTATTGCTATAATAATTAATTATTGCTAGTTTTTATATTTTATATCGTATTATTTAAAATACATATTAAAAGGTGTCGGTAATTCTAGTTCTCTCTGATGATACTTATAGTTTGTTTGTAAGCTTCTTAGCTAAAAATAAACGTAGAAGTTCGACTACCGAGATTTCTTTGAGCGATCGTTTACGAAGAATTAAACTTAACTCTTTATGTTATTGAAACCTTACATTAGCTATATGTATACATCGCCCCCTTATTCAAAAGTGGGAGTTTTAGTTTAGAAGCGACGAGACAAGCTTTACGTGTTGTATGGATGTATTCATCGGATGGAAGTTTTAAACAAGTCTCATTAAAATGCAACGTTCAAGTACATGTAAGATACTTAGTTAACGATAGCGTTGGAAAAACTTTGCAACAGTATCATTGTGTTTGCTTCCAAAAGATTGTTAAATCAGACCAAGTTCTTCCTTTTACCTATCTAATTCGATTGAACTAAAGCAGCCTCAAAAATCTTACCTCATACACTCAAGTATCATCAGGTCAAGGGCTATACACGCGTGTCTGCGATATATACGCATGCATAGCGCTATATATATATACATATATATCATCGCGAGAGGGAAACAAAAGGTGCGCGTCGCGTGACTCCTCAATTTTCCTCTCGATTCGTCAAAAAGCTTCGGTTCCGCCGCAGCCGGAAAATTCATTTCTCACAGGGTGCACGTACATCGCGTGTGGCGGCGATACCTATACGCAGGGACCGCTTTACTCCGATGGCGTGTCTGTACAACAAATACGCGTTTTTTGCTAGGGCGGACCGGGGGTTTTGATCGATGCGTGCGTATACGCGCGTCTCGGGAATGCGGGACGAGAGCTTGGAAAATCAGCTCGATTAGAGTGGATCACGCTGAGATCTGTGCGGTTTGGCCGCGATTGTGCGTGACGTGCCTTTTCTAATTCTGCTTAATGAGAAGTCGGCCCATTGATACTGCCGCGATGGCCTACGATGGTTTAAACAATACTTTCATCTAAAAATGCAGAGCGTTATTAAAATTGCTTCTTTTTTTAACAAAAAATCACGTTGAAGGAGAGAGGCCGATATATTTTATCACGATCGTGCGCAAGTGAAGTCAAATTTTGCAGCGTCGTAAAAGAGCAATTTCTCCGTTCGAAGCTCGAGCGAAAAAAAAACAAAAATAAAAATGGACGAAAGATCGCCGCATAAAATCTGTCAAGCGATTCGCTCGACACACATTTTCTCACCCGCATAAATTCCCAATTACGCAAGTCGCCGACTCCCCCTCGTGTGTGTATGCATGCACTGGTGCGTATATGCAGTGTGCCACGCGCGGCCAATGCGTCTAGCGGTACATATATATAATACAATGTAAAGCTTTCGCGCAGACCGGTTAATGCCTTTTACGCGCGCTGAAGATATATATGCACACATACGCGATAAATTAACGAAATGTCGACTTTCTCCGCGACGGCGATAAGGAATGACTTTTCACGCGTACACACACACACACACACACACACACACACACACACAGAGACTTTTGCGCGTCGTTTATTTTTGTTTTCTTTGCTTTTCAGATTTTCAGTGTCCTCGCGTGTGCGTGACTGTGTATTTGTGTACAAAAAAACTACGATTTTTCCGTGCCGTTGCACGAGCGACGTTGACGAGTTACGGCCGCGCTGTATAATTTCTTTTCGCACCTTTTCGCGTCGTCGACGCTGACGCTCTGCGCGTTTTTCCATAAGCTGCCGAGCGAGACCAGTCCTTATAATCGCTCTTCTTCTGCCGTTGATGCGTTAGTTGACAGATTAAATTTTTCATGAAACTGTACGCCCATAAAATCGTAAAGAAACAATTCCCATAGGACAACATTTGTTTGAAAATGTAAGATAATTTAATTTTACTATTTTTCAAAATTTCACATTATATACATATCGGGTCTGTTACAATATCGTTTTTTCATACCTTGATATAATACGAAATAATTATTGTGTTTTAAAACGACCGCACAAATCACGTCAAAGCGTCCTCTAACCTCAAACTGTCACCTCCGTGCACGCGCACCCCATTTAGAATCGAGAAAACTGCACATAGCGAAAAGATCTATATGAAAGCCCGCGCTTAGCAGCATCACAACAGCGTGTCCGGTTATCACTGGCGTCGCGCGACGACGGCCACAAGACAGCGCAAACATTTACTCTAATATTTAAATCTCCTCGAGAGTCGAGTCTATATAACTATCTCGAATACGTATATGTTGTCGCGTCGCTTTCTCGCGCGACTATACGTACGTCGACACGTTATTTGCCTCGCCGAGCACGAAAGTATAATTGCTCGCGAGTCGCGCGCTAATCGATTAAGCTGTTGATCGAAAAATTTCTCCCTGTCACTTGTTTTCAATTTCACCGTATTGTCATCGCACTCTTTACCGTTCTCACTTTTCCCTTTTGAATCTTATCAAGAATTTTTTTCACTCTCCTTATTTTCTTGCTTATCTGAATATTGTGCTAGTAAAGAGTTTACTCGCTGGTGCGCCAATAGATCTTTTACAATGGTCAGTGCCGTCGAAAAATTTCATCTCCATCTCTTCACCCATATGACCGTAGGGATATGAAACAAAATCAAGCATCAGCCCCGACCTGTCGATGTCGTAGCAGCAAGAAGAAAAAAAAAGAAAACCCTCCTTTATTCCTCCGCGAATTGGATTTCTGAAATTGCCATCGTCGCTGCTGTACACAGCCTATAAGGCTCGCCTAATGTCTACCAGTCCCGAGGGTAGTTTTACTCTGCTCACACAACCAATCCTCTGGACTACACAGCTGATTGTGAGAGAGAGCGTGAGGGAGAGAGAGAGAGAGAGAGTTATTCGTCGCGGTGGTGGCTTATATTTACCGTATGCCGGAAGCGAGAAACTCTCGAGCCGTTACGATAGCAACGCACGACCACGATTGGCAATCACGTGAGAGCGAGAGAGAAAGAGAGAGAGAGAGAGAGAGAGACGAAGCGATTGCTTGTAAATAATTATCATCGGCCCCTCGGCGAGATCAGCTTTAACAACTCTCTGTGTGTTTCGAGCTTTTACATCTACACACAGACACACAATCTATCCACGGCGATATTTATTCGTCCAAAGGAGAAGGACTTCATGCTGATCGATATTCGCTCAATTATTGGCTCTACTGAATCAGGAGAGAGAGAGAGAGAGAGAGAGAGAGAGAGAGAGAGAGAGAGAGAGACGGTAAGATCCTTCTTCTCTGCACGCCTTGCGCCTCTTAATTCACTTTGTCGCTGCCGCCGCTTCTGCTGCTGAAAAGTACCACACAGCTCCCGGCGGGCTTTTATACACTTTGTGCGATGAGCTTGCGCGACGTTTGTGTTACCTTCTTTGCGGGATCCGAGAGATGAGAGCTACTGCTGCTGCTGCTGTCGAGTGGCATTGTCGCCTTTAATGAGTTTCTTAAGAGCTTTTCCCGTAGCTTCTCTATATACTTTTTTTCCTCTCCCCTCTTGGGTTTCTCTGCTATTGGCGCCGATCGATTACGATTCTCATTGGCCCCCACTCGCATAGCGAATATATTTCAAATTAAGCGGACTATACCTTTAATTTCTTCAACAACCTTTATAATCTTACGTTGGTTGTTTTACGGCGGGGTCGCCAGACACACTCGACCAGCTAATTCTAATTTCATTAACCACACTAATTAATAGGTATAGTGCGTTAAAACAAAACTTGAAATATACCCGACAGAGAGTCTGACCTAACTCCTTAAAGCTATAGTCTACAGACAGCAGCCATTCGCTGGTCTCAAACTGACCGTAAACGCGTGTCACTCGCGAACAATAGCCCAGAGAGCGCGCGTAGAAAGGGAGGAGCTGCTGCTGCTGCTGCCGCCGCGAAATTGTCTCTTTGCCAGATCGGCGCAACCTTTGAGGCGTCGGTATATAGCCGACTCTCCCAAAAATATACCCTCTCCGGGAACAATCGATGTCGCGCGTAATTCGACGACGACCGACAGCTTCGACGCTGATAAATGATCGGCCAGCTGCTTTTTTCTCCTTTTTCTTTTGTTGCGAGACTCGCTTTTTTGCACGAGCGCGTGCGTGCGCGCGTGTGCACGAGAAAAAGCTTTATGGACAGGCCTTTTAATGAGCTTCGTAGGTGTGTCCTTGCTCGCAATATTGTCTCGATCTATATACTGGTCCCCCAAAATTGTCCCTACCCCGCGGCGATTTCACTTTCTTAATTTGCCGGTGTGTTTTTTTCTGTTCCACAGCCAAGACATTCTTATATCATTCGTTGAAAGCAGAGGGATTATCATCGTTCCAACATTTTTATTAATTTTTTTTTTATCGATTTGAAGAACATATATAAGCCCAGCAGTTACGTAAATCATGTGGCTGCACACACATTTTTCCCAAGTCAAAGAACTCAGGGCAAGAGGAAAACAAAGTAAAACCGACAGTGTAATGATAATGATTGCGAGAGCCTCTTTGTTCCCGCAGTTTCCGGCTATCAGCAGTTTGTACTCGCCATCAGCGACGTGTCATCCTCCAACAATCCCAATAACCCATCCTTAACGAGTGGAAAATTTATTCTCTGTCTCTCTCTCTCTCTCTCTCTCTTTTGCTCCCATAAAAGTGGCATCGGTGAATTTATGAATTTATAGGTCGAAAATACCCTCTACTTGTGATTGCGCCAGCAAGTGAGAAGAGACGAAGACGAAGAATAAGAAGCAGAAGAAGTAGAAGAGCGAAGCCTAGAGGAGCGAAGCCGCGTGACGATCGTAAATCACAATCAGGATAGTTTCAAGGCGAGAAATTTCTCTTTGTCTCCGCCAGCGGCTCGCGCGATTACGGGAAAATGACAGCGGAGAAATTAGGATCCACTCTCCCCCTGGGAATATCTCGAGCAATCAGTCACCTTTTCGCGCCTCCGGCCACACACGTGCAGCCGCCGCCGCCACCGCGTATATATATATATATATATTTACGTAGAATGCATCTGTCTATTATCTGTGTATTATATTTACGTACAATACTTGGCTGTCCCCGGTTATGCAATGGGACATATTTTTTGCATTATACACATTGGAAAACAATGACGATTGCGATCAAAGATGCTTTTTTTATTCGAGCAGCGTAGACTTTTTCTTTCTGTTTTTGTTGACGAGAGATTATAGGTGCGAGAGATTTATGTGTTTATCGCATTCTTCTTAGCATATATGTTGATAGTTTGATTGAAGCTTTAAAAACGTATATATCGGTTACATAAATGAATTTTATTGTACATTACGCAAAGCCGAAAATTTCTGTTTAAAAAAATATCTTGATAATATATTTTTCAACGACTCTTTTCCTACTTTTGAAAAGGTCAAGCTATGCGTACACAAACAAGGCGCAGCACTGAAGCAAAAACTAAAGAGCACTTGGAACCGAGCTCGAACAATATAATAGCGAAACTCAGGCTCCGTCGTTTTTCCCCGCTGCAGTTGCGAGCAGAGTCGCGCCATACTATATACTGCGCACACGAGAATCTCGGACGCGATTCACACGCACGCGGTGCGCGCTGCTGCAGGCGCGCCCGCTTCTAATTCGCCAATTTGTATGCCGCGCGGACGGCTGATGTATATATATATATATCCCCTCTCTCTCTCTCTCTCTTACGCACACACTCCCTCTGGTTATGGCGTCGCGCGCGAATCGTAAAGTACGGGAGTAAAGCCAAGTCTCGCGGCCCTTATTCAATTAAAACGAATTGTTATTGCGCCGCCGCCGCCGCCGCGCTGCTTCCCTATATCTATCCGCCTTTATCTTCGACATTTTTGTTTCTATTTTTTCTATCTGCGCTCAACGCCACGTGGATGAAGCTTTTTTTGCAGCTTTCCATGATCCGTATATCCTTGATTTGCAGAGGCTCTTTCTTTTTAATATTTAGAACTCGTTGGTGCGGTGGTACTGTGTGCTCGATATATTTAAGTTTAGTTTTTTCATGGGTATAGATGATACGAACAAATTGATAAAAAAGAGCATAAGACCGTAAAATTTTTGCTATAAGGCATCTCATTTGCTTCAGCTTTTTAAATATTCAATTTCACGAACTTTTTCTGTTAATATAACTTATATTACATATATGTACATTCAAGCAATGTTTTATAATTATAACCAAATTATAGAGAAATCGTAGGAATGAACTAAGAATTACAGCATCGATGACTGAATTTTATTTGACACAACGCGAGAGATCGGCTCTCAAAGCTCGCGAAGAAGTCGATGAAAGAGAGAGATAGATAGAGAGTGAGACAGAGAGAGAGAGCAAAGTCCTGCAAGATCTCAAAATTTATTCGTCCTGCATCAATATTCATGATTTACTTACGAGATTACAGTCGTCGTCGCATGGAGCGCCGTAGAGAGAGAAATAGGAGACTCTCTCCTCGCTTCCGCTCGTAAAGGCGACGAGAGAGACAAGTAGACGAAATCGACTCTCCGCGCGCGGCGCTCCTCTCCACCAGAGAGCAAACGACACTTTTCATTTTAAGTCGCCCCCCTCCGGCTTTTGTTGACGCTGAGTGAGCCCGAGCTTCGTCGACGCTGCGCTTTTACACAAGCGGGACTTGGTTTTCCAAACAAAATTTAACGCTCCCTTCTTTTTTTTGGCTGATTTCAGGTGAGTCGCGCGAGCCGAGACACAACGAGAGATAATCCCCAGAGTCACGCACACCACCAGAGTCTCTCAGGCATTGAGAAGATATAGCCACGCGCGCTTTCACCCCCAGTAATACACGGTAAATTTACTCTCATGTCTCTTGTATTTTTGCAGCAGCTCTAAGAGAGTCTACATTATTCGAACATGTGCAGATAAACTATTTTGACTCGTTTCCCACCTCGCTGCACTTCGATTCTTTAAATCGCGATGTATATATTTGTTATCGCGCGCACAAGGGAGGAATTGGGAATGTTTGTGGTGAAGGTTAACGGCTCAGTCGCGCAGCTCGTCCCCTCGATTAAAGCAATTAAAAGGAGAGACGATCGAGCCTCGTTCCTGCCTAAAGAACACTCGATGATTTTACGATCCTGCCGACGTTTTATCGAAATACCCTCCTTCTCCCCCCTTTCCGAGCTTTTAAATCCCCCCCTCCCCCTCTCGGATAAGGCCACCGTTCGATTTTCCCTGGTGACCGAGAACAAAGAAGAAAGATATCGGACACACGTGGAGACACAATAGAGGGTAGAAAAAAACATCACACCGCTGCTGTTGTTGCTGCTGCTGCTGCTGCTGAACGTAAAAGCGCAAAGTGAAAAGTTGAGGCTTTAGAGGTGGGGAAACGAGCTGAACAAAATAAAGTTGCCGCCTGTCGTGGAGCCTTGGCGAGGATTTACGAGTTCCGCGAAATTATGATAATATACGGCAAAGTGACGCCTTGCCTTGCGAAGAGAAAATTAGACTCGAAGGCTGCAGTTTTGCGCTCAGCTCTAGAAACTAAACTGCAACCTCTCGTAAGCGCTATAAATGAAAAAAAAAAAAAAAAGAAAGAAAGAAAGAAAAAAAGAAAATGATATTTCCGTGAAAATTGAAAAACAGAAAAACTCGATTGAACGCCAATCAATCAACGTCGACCATCCCGCAAATCGAATTTTCATCGCTAAAAGCGAAACTCGCCCGAGTAATCGAATCGCGCCAACTTATAACGCGAAAGACGCGAGTACAGGAGAACCGAATTCGTAATGACCGAGAGATGTATATTCGCGAACTTTTTCGCCGCCCGCCGACGCAGAAACGAAAGCGTGTTGTGCAGCCCTCGTCTCTGCGGAACAAGGAAGAAAGAGAAGCAGCTGAGAGAGGGAGAGAGAATTGGATTCGGTCGCGGGATTCGAAACTTTTTCCGTCGCGCTCTGGAGAATGTAAATATATAAGCCAACTTTGCTTTTTAGAGCTTGGAAAACTTGGCGACGTCGGGCGATTGTTTTCGTTCGGATGAGTATCTCCCCCCTTTCTTACGCGCGGCGATTAAATCCCTCGCGTCGACGAGCTTTCCTGATGTGTGTATGTTTTCCGCGTGTTGAGCTTTTATGTCCACGAAATTTCGGGTTGAGGACCGAACTGTAGGAATATTTGGATTCACGTCTGTTGATTTTACGATGGAAACCGGCTGTTTAAGTTTCTTTTTTTTTTTTTTTTTTTTAAACTCTGATACTTTGAGGTTAAGAATATTACGTCGATTTTCATCTAGGTAAGGTAGCAGTAAATTTTAATTAAAAGTTTCGTGTATACTCGAGCTATATATCGCATTAAAATTTCATTACTGCTGAGCTTATTTGAGGTTGTATTATTCACAGTTGAGTCGTAAATAATGAATAGCAATTAGACAAATTAATTAAAACTATACATACTAACATTATTAATAAAGTCTTTATCAATGCAACTTTTATTCCGTCGAGATAAGCTCATCGCCCAAAAACTCTTCAGTATTTCCGGTTTGATAAATTTCCATTGCATCAACCTTACAGTATAAATATTTCCTAGTCGACAACATGAACAAAAAAAGATGCTTATTCGATTATCAATTTATCTCCTCTGAATCAGTTTATCCATGAAGAATATAGATTAAAAAAAAAATTAAACTATTCTCGATCATCCGGGAAAAAACGGATCTCAGTTCAAGTATACTCGTTGGTGACATACGCTGCAAATTCAAAGAAAAACTTTTGTCCTATCCCGCAGCTCAATACGGCTCCATCTCATCATCATCTACTTTTAAAAAGTCTCGGGAAAAGATTCCTCTCTCTCACTCACAAATTGTTTCTCTCTCGAGTATCCGGTGGGCACTGGAACGAGTTAATTCTCTCCACTTAATTCATGAGTAAGGAGTATTTTATCGCCTATGCCGCACATATACATGTATATCGAGAGGGAAGAGCAGCGGCAGCAGCAGCAACAGCAACAGTTCGTGTATGCGAAACTATAGCATGTATATAGACGAGTGCGAGAGAGAGAGAGAGGGAGAGAATGCCTTGTTTATGGCGGGCCGCAGTTGCCTTCGGCTGCTCTGCCTCCGCCTCTGTGTGTATCCCCGAGTTTATAATGTCATAACGACGTCTGTGTGCATTGCTCGAGCTACTTTATCAACTGGGGCTTTTGTTGCGGCTATATATCGAGATGCCATGCCGCCGCTCGTGTATATAATTGCCGGCTTTGGCTTCTCTCTCTTTTTTTTTCTTTTTCACTTTTTTTTATTTTTTTTTTCTGCTTCGATGCTCGGTCGATAAGGCGGCGCGACGCGCGGGATAAATAATTTATACATCAGGAGAGATCCTCGCGGTTGTTTTTTTGTTGCTACATTCCGCGCTGTTATTGTACGCGCGATTGTTACAGACGCTGATTTATTGGCGGATGCACTGCTTTATTATTTTTTTTTTCTTTTTTCGTAAACAAGCTGCAAATGCTCTCTCCGCGCGGATTGAATTGGCAAAACACAACACGTGCACTTGACTCAGTAGTATCGTAGTCTTGCATGTGCGGTACGTGAACGCATTCATGCGCGCGCAAGTAGAAAAGTGTCGGGACTATCCGGACATACATATACGCGCTTCTTTTACGATCGCGCGCAACGAATGTCGCGTGTGATTCTATATCTTGACATTTAGCGCTGTACGACAAAGATTATTACACTCGCTCGTTTATTCGAGAGAGTCGCTACCAACAGTTTTACAATCACTGATAATCCAGTGGTGAATAAACAAAATGATTAATTTTCCAATAGACGTGCTTTAACTCGCTCCAAACTTGGCATTCGATCGATTCATTGCCTCTGTTTCTGTCTCTCTCTCTCTCTGCCTCCGCCTTAACTATATTATACCGCATCGAGGAGCGCCAAATTCGCCGGTGCACCTTGGCCAAAACGCGGATCGGGAATCGAGGAGCTTCCAAACTTGCCTATATTAGTCGCGCACGCGCGCATGAATTACACGCCCGAGGAAATTTATAGTGGCTCGGTCTATATGCAGTGCAGTGGCGTTTCGTCGCGGTGGCTGAAATTCACTCCGAACTATTTACCGATTAATAAATCTCGACGCCCGAGAGCTGTTTCGATGTGGCTGCGGTACGTGTACTACACTATAGGTTACATTGCAATGCGATTAGTCGATATCGTGTCTATATGTGTTTATAGCGTTAAATAATTACACGAGTATTATTTGTTATTGTTGATTTGAGATAGTATATTTTAGAGAGGTTCGTAAAGGTTAGTGAATGTCAATATATGCTCGATTACATATAATGGAGCGAACTTTAATGTACTGATGTTTTTGCTACATTGGTATACCGCGTTATACCCAAATTCGAGATATATACTTAATCTGTCGAACGCTCGAGCGTCGTCATAAAGAATATTTAATAAACAATGCGGGTCATTAGTAGTTGAGTTGATAAGATAATAGCTGCTTCTAGAGCTATAGAATTTCCGTTGGAAAATGATCTTGTCTCTGACACTCATCGATTTATACATATTGCAGTCAGATTCGTGAATATTATATAACTGTATATTACAGAGAAAGTGTGTTCATAATCAATGTTATATTATATATACAGCTTCTCTCAATCAAGTATAAACGTGGAAAAATAATAGAGTAAAATTTCTAAATTTTCCTTTTCAAATGCTTGGGATAGATTTTACTAACAAACGCTATGTATCGATAACATTTTACGATCAAAACGTTATATAATTCAGATGATACGTAAAGGCTAATTTTCCACCACTGTATTATTCCCGACGTTTCGTCAACCATATCGCCAACAATACCAAATATTATAAAAAGAACGAACAAAAGAGCGACGACAACCCAAAAAAAGCGTTTCGCCAGAGTGCATCGAAAATTAAGCGTCGCGCGTTACTCGAACAAATGCGAGCGGGCGCGCACTCGCAAAACACACATATTATACATATACGAGGAGCGGCAGCACGGGGGATTCATAATAGAGTCCGGGGGATACGAGCCGAAAAACGCACAAATACGCGCGCGAGCGACGCGCAAAAACAGCGCTGCAGAGAGGCTGGGTGCAGAGACTAAAGGTGCATAATCAACGTTTCCACCATGTTCCGGGCATTAAATCAAATCTCGTGTTTTCGCGCCTCGTTGAAATCACCTATATATACCCTCTTTTCTGACTTTTGCACACAGCTGCGTTAAGGTTATATATGTGTATACATACGAATATTTTCGTGCGTCCTCTCTGTTATACGAATTAATTGCTGGGTATATAGCGCATGGATAAATGAAAATTTACACAGGCAAAATTTTAAAAAGCCCGCGATCAACTATGTAGCTTCCATCAGCAGTAGCATAGCATTTATACAAGAACACCGCACTTGTCTATCCCTCTATAATGAGAGAATAACAGCTGCTTACCGCACCAATCGAATTCCCAACTAGAGGAGCACACATACCGTTTCAATCGCCATTTCCACAAATATATATATATATATATATACTCGGGTATAAAACCAATCGCACGAGTGCGTGAACCAGACACTCGCTCTCCGCATGCACTCAGAGCGCGCGCGGGTGGGCTCTGTAATCAAAGAGCCGCTGCTATGCGCACGAGCGTGGAGTAAAAGAAGAATAATCGAGTCTCTGCCTATATATACGCGGAGCCCAGTGTGGACTTGGGTAGGGGCGCGGGCCAGGGGGTGACGGGGGTAGGATGAAAAGGGAGGGGGGAGGTAGGCAAGAGGCTAATAGAATACCATAATAGATCGATAATGCGCCCGCGCGCGCGTTCCATACCGAGTCGAGAGATATAGCGCGCGGAACAGCAGAGAGAGTGATAAGGGATGAGAGCGAGAGAAGTAAAGAGGCTGGTGTGTAATCGGAGAGTAGTAGGCCAATCTATATAGGTGCACCTCGACGACGACGGCCTGTCGCGCGGGGCAGGAAGTGTGAGTGTTTCAGTTAAGCTCCCCCTCCGTGTCGTCGACGTCGTCGTCGTCGTCGTCCAAGCCAATCGATATATTATTCTTCCCGTTTATACATATATATATATATATGCTATACTCCCTTTATTTTTCGCGATTCACGCGCGCGCCTGCGCGTTCCGGCTGTCGAAATTTTCGCGCGTGCTGTTGGCGCGAGAAAGAGAGGAGCGAGTCGTTAATTTATGCAGCCACCGTCGACGCGCACTGCACACGAATAATTGATGTAACAGATTGCTCTGCGCTTAATTATGCGGGAATATCAGCTTGGCGATGCTTAAATATATTGATAGGACGCTTTTATTTTTTTTTATTTTTTTTGACGCGATTAAAAAGACAGGTATTCGCTCGGCGCGCGGTCAAAGCTATATATGCATGACGGATATCGGCTCTGCTGTCGCGGTTCTGTGATTAGATCTGTCGCGTGTGTATGTGTGAGAAAAGTAAATAAATGCAGCGAGATAATGTGTTACGTATGGTTGCTTGAATTTAGGCATCGAGGCTTTACGATGATTATGTATTTGATCGATGATGGAATATTAGCTTGGGATTGAAACCATTGAGAAACTTTTTAAAGATCAAAATGATACAATATTCTTTAACCGTATATAATAATAACAAAATACCAGACTAGTGTAGCTGAGATAGTGTATATACATTACTCGTAACATTATACATTATGAAAAGAAAACGTTCTTCATCGAACGAACAAAAATATTAATTTACAAACCCGATATACACACACATTGTGTAAAGGCAGGAGCGGAATCGATGAGGGAACGATATAGATAGGCGCGAACGACCCGCAGGCGGAAATTCTCGTCATGGCCAATAGTGGCAAGCTTCCTTCTTCGGTGTCGCGGGCGTGAAATTCGCCGATGTATACAGGAGAGAGGACGGGTCGCCCACTAGAGACAAGAAGCCCCATCATGTACATATATATGTATACATAACATCGAGAGAGGCGGTGATCCGCGGGAACGGACGTGACGTCATCGCTCGCTCACGGGACTCTGTGTATCGTACACTTATACAAGACTCGAGCAGCCCCGAGTGAGTGGCCGCAAACGCATATGTATGTATGTATCGAGTTACACGCGTGTGCTCTCGTGAAACAAAGGACGAAAAATTGAGGATGCCTCGTCGCGTGCGCTTGTGCTTGTGAAATCCTATATATCCTCTTCGGCAGCTTGTCTATATATATATATATGTATTGGACCGATCGCGAGTTCGAGAACATTTTGCAAACTCTTCATTTTTACCATGAACCTATTTAGTACCTGTAGTAATGATCGTTGCTTATAACCTCGCTATTGCGTGCGTCAACATCCCTTCGTTTTTCCATTTCATTCTCGCCAGAGTTCGCACCTTCTTTGCCGACTGCATATCAGCGAGTCCAAAGCAAAGACGCGCATATCCTCTCCTCGAGATTACCCTAGGAAGAAAAGAAAATTACACTATACGAACTGCGACAGGTTGTGATTCGGCACAAAATTACCCGGTTTAAATTGAATCGCAATTGCCGCCTCGACAACCGTTTGCGTGGGTTTGCAGGTGAACAAAAAATAAAGAGTCACCCCCGCTTCCCTTGTAATCTCAAAACGCTCATTTCTGTGAGAGCTCCTGCGTCCAACACGAGGATCTTTTTAATATCCAAAAAAGAAGAGAGAAAGCGAGTAGAACGGAGAAAATGAGGAGAAAAACAAGAAGAAGAATGGGAGCTGGGAAGGAAGCGCGCATAAGAAATGTATGTCAACCGTCGAACAAACAAACCCTCTCGTGAGCAGACTCTTTAGACTCGCTCATTCCCCGTTTCTATTTTCAGGCGCAGAGCTCAGCTACTCGCTTTCCCCATATTCTTTCATTTAATTTTTATTATCCCCCCCTCTAAGTGTGTGTGTGTGTGTGTGTGTGTAAGCGCACGCCCGGTGACCCTTGACCCGACTTGCTAATAAATTCTCTTTCTCACCCTGTCTCTCTTTCTCTCTCTCTCTCTCTTTCTCTGCGTCTCAACGTTTGTTCCCTGTATACGCTTTCCTTTTTCTCTCTCTTTCTCTCTCTCATACGCTATACGCCACTCTGCCCTCTTACTTTCCTCCTTTTGTCTTCTCATCCTCGTGTGTCTCTCTCGCCCCCTCTTTAATTTTTTTTTCGGGGCTATATACAAACGCGCGGGCCAGAAAATATTGCACGTTTTTCATTTTTGTAACTTATATTGCTCAGCGCGCACGAAATTCGGGTCAAAAGTTACACGCACATGCACATGCACCTACACACACATATATATATATATATATATGCAGCTCGCGCGCTTACAAATTTCAGCTGCAGAAAATTCCTCTTTTCCGCGAGATCCACGCACGCAAGGTGCGCAAAGGAGACCGAAAATTCTGCTAATCGTCAAGTTCCACTTGTGTCGGATATAAATGAAAATAAAAAGCCGATCGCGAAAAATTCGTCATCATAAAGTATATAGTTCCTCGCACTCGAGTCTGCAGCTACTTTAAATGCTTAACTGTATATATATACCGTTCGCTATTTTTAGCGCAAGTTTTATTGGCCGCGTGCTGCATATACACACAGACGCGGGGGCTCGGCAGCTCCTTAAATCATTAGAAATTAAAGCTCCTCGCGCGCGACACGCAATAGCCAGCAATAAAGGCAATAAAAGTGAATCGGCGGCCGCGCGGAGACCCCGCCACCGCTGCACAATAATTCATGAGCGTCCAACAACACCACCTTTGTACATAGGCGAGCGAGAGCATCGATACGTCCACCGATACTGCATCGTCAGCCACTAAAGCGTGTGTGTGTCACTCCCTCCCCCTTGTTTTACACAGCTGCAGTCGCGTTTGTTTATTTACTCCGCGCAGGGGACGGCCGCAAGTCGCTTTGCGAAACCGCCGGGCGTGTCCCGCTTCTCTCTCCCTCTCCTCTCTTCCTATGCTCCTTTGCGCGCGACGTCTTTTACGGCGTATTTATGACGCGTGCGCGCGCGCGCATGTATATGTATGTACGAGGTGGATCCTTTTTTCTTTTGCTGCGCTGCCTCTTCTTTTTATACGAGACCGGCGTCATTGCGACTCGCGCGTTTATGGGTACGTACAATAGCGATAACGGAGGTGTACGGCGGCGCGGCTGGAGCGATTTCTTCGCGAGCCTTGTGTATATTTATTTTGTTTCGTGTGTGCGTCGAGAGAGATTATGGGCGCATGACCTCTAGTTGATGCCATGCATGCCAACGATGGCCATAGGCTCATCGATCTGTTTTGTATGATGTAATACTATATGAATAGTGTTGCTGGTTTAGTATACTACTTGGTTGCGCGAGTAATAGAGTAATAGAGTATAGCGGTTTCAGTAAAGTACAATAAGTTTGACAGCAAGAATTTTTAACATTGGCAAACATACGCATTTTTCCAGGTTTAATAGATTAATTTGTCGAGCTAGCCCCTGTATACAAATTCTTTGGTAAAAGAAAGGTAACTGTTTATTCTGAGCAAAATTACGCTAGTCGCGACGAGCTACAGCGTCTATTGTTCAAGAATACGTGAGTTAGGAAAATTAAACTCTCCAAGACTATACAAGCTTCTATTCTATACATAAATTTCGCTCGCAGCAGCATATTCAAATCAGCAGTGCGCGAAAAGGAGTGAATAGTAAGAACGCAGCTGCGGAAATGTAACCAAGACTTCCTTCCGCGTGCACATTTCACATATACAAGACTTACTCTCACACACGTGTTTCTTGTCTACACTAGCGTGTTTTCTTTCTTTTGCTGTACGGTTATTCAATTTATTTCAATCCCTTTTTAAGTTTCATATATTCATTTTTGGCACTTAACATTCTTTTCGTTTTGATTAATATCGTTAATTTAACGGTCTGTAAATCATATATACATAATTCAAATTTTTTTATTGAGAGGTAGTATTATAATGCATTAACGTTTATCGAGTAATGAATGCACTCATATCAAATTTATTGCATTATTGTAGATTAATTAATCACTTATTTCGTTCAGTTAACGGAAATGATTTCATCCTTTTGCCTTCAGCGGATCAATTTGGATATTTAGTATTGCTGGACGCGCAATTTCATTCGCGAGAAACAAATAGGCTTATCGTATAATTAAATTATTATGAAACCCCGGAATCCTAGCTTTTGTTATTTTTGTACGAGATTTGGGTTTTTGTCCTAGGCAAAATGTTAGTGGATATTTAGTTTAGAGATTAAATGCGTATAATTTTTGGGATGGAAAAGACAATATATAAGAGCGGTCAATTTTGTGAAATGGCAAAAAATAGTTTACCACATTTTAGAGTATTATATAAAGTTTATTTCCGCTAACAGAAGGGATTTTATTAATATTTGAACAACATAATTTAATATGATCAAATTATACACAGTCATCGTCAATAATTAAAATATCCGGTGTGAATAAAGTTTGAATATTTCTGAGTCAATTTCATTGTGGAAATAATTTTGTAATATCGTGCGTATATCAAAGATGATAAGTTCGACGATTCTTTATTAATAAATTTCAATTGCACGACTTTCCACGAATTCATATGAAAAAAATCCATTTGTATAATGTAAATTTAAAGTTTAATTAACAGTAGATAAAATCTATTGCGTGTCAAAATTTTTAAATTGTAATGACTTTATTATTGCTGTAAGCTTTCAATACTGATTGTTTACTTTCATGTTTACTATCGTGTATAGTATGACAAATCGATTTGATAGTATTAATAAATCCTTAAGTCCGCCATAAAAAATATCAATAATTCTGTAATAAAAGTTTTAACTAACAAATAATATTTTTATTTTTTTTTGTATGATTCCAGGTGAGTTGACGTTGAGCGGTCGAAAACATTCTAAAAAGTAACACTTCTACGTATTTAATTTACAAAAGCCTGCGGTAATACAGTTTATGCAAATATAAGTAATAATCATATTTAAAATGACTCTGTTGACCCTAATACTTACCACAATTGGACAAACCATGTTTTATCGAGTGCAATTTTTTGAAAGCATGTTATTTTTCACACTCTAGATCACCCCAAAAATCGGCATCTTTGCATATAACCTGTCCAAAAAGAGCAAAACCCCCAACAATCAATGAAGCTCGCTTAAACGGCGAAGCTCTAGAAACGGAACACAATAATAATACCTCGTGAGGAGGGAGCAGCTCGCAGTACGCGTATAAACATTACGCCGCGGCTAAAACCACGAGTTATAACCTCTGTCGAATCGGGGATTTCGCGCTTAAAGCACCGACTGGCGCCGCACTTTATACGAATTAGCGGAACACACGGAGAGAGAGAAAAAAGGAGGAGGAGAACGAGGGAACGAACGATCTGTGCGCGCAATACTCCGTCTCTCTCTCCTCCTCTCTCTCTCTCTCTCACTCACTACATAGCCTCGATAAATTTGCCCTTAGCTCCACGTGTACCAGAGCCCACACACACACGCACGCGCGCACACAATCGTGCGCCGAAAGACTAGCGTCTAATCGCGTGGAGCTCCACCAACGCATACACGTACACGCGTGGCTCTCTCAAATATTTACCGATGCCTGCCGCCCGTAAATCGTCCATCGTACGTGTTATCCTCTTTGATTGCTCTCTCTCTCTCTCTCTCCCCCTCGTTCTCTCTCTCTCTCTGTCCCTCCTATATACTTGCACCGAATAACCTCTCCCGTCTTACTCGCGCTGCTGCCACGTGCTTCTACACACACACACACACACACACACACACATACACATGTGTGTTGGAGAGCTTTACACATCGGCCGGACGCCTTTTCTAGGTTAATTTCGATTGCGAGTCGGATTCCGATAAAAACACGAGCCATGAAAAACTGTCTGTGTCGGAATTTTCCATTAGTTGCGCCCGCGCGTCCCGATGCTTCTCGCTCGCGAGATTCAGTTCTGAAGTTTATAATCGCGACGTTTGAATTACTTATAAATCGAAATTTTCGACAGGATTACGATGATAGGTTAAGTATATAAGTTGAGAGTACACAAATGGTCACGCTTGAAATGTATACATGTATATAAGTCAGCGGAACTTTCGCGTAAATTAATATATCAAACATCAACTCTTCGCGATTGGTTGCGTTTCATCAAGTTCTGTAGATATTAATATGACCCGCTGCAGCATCACGAAATGCATTTAGGATTATTTAGAATGGAAAGCTCTTTAAAGCAGAGTCAATAGAATTTAATAAGTGGAATTTCTATTAAATATCTTCCATAATACACAGAAACTCTTGATAACCACATGCTATTTATATATCTACTACAATATATTTATAATTTCGTAGGAATCAAGACTTCCATCAAGATTTTTCCACTGCCTTCTCGTTATATTTCGCGTGATTCCAATTAACTCTCGCCATAGTTACCCTCTTTCCCCACCCCCAGGGGATATATATATATATATATATATATATATAGATCTACCTCTCGCACTCGCGCTATTTCACTTTTTGTTTTCCTTGGGCGTCGACCAAACTTTTGCGCTTTCCGCAGTTTCATCGTAATTGCCGATCTCCAGGGAGGGACGAAATTCTTCCTCTCCGCTCTCTCGGCTGCTCTCCCTCTTTCTCTTTCCTCCTCTCGCCAATTCTCTTTGTACATATGTTTTTGCGCGAACTGCGCTGCCCGACTGCAAAACTTCTTTATTTCGAAAATAAATTTCTACCCAACCCGTTACGTGATGCATGCGCACGAGACACACAGAGAGAGAGAGAGAGAGAGAGAGAGAGCTTTTATCCGAGTTCTCCGCTTGTTCTTTACAGCTCTGAATTTCTGGCCGAGAAGGACGTGCGCCGAATATTTAAGACCCTCTTGCGGCAATAATTGATGGGCCAAAATTTCCATGCGCCCGTTCAATTTACCGCGGGCATAATAATAATGTTACCGAAGAATAAAATATAGCTCGCTTTGCCGCGGCGGCTTTATTTTACAGACCACAATGTGTACGAGGCTTAATTCATTCAAATTCGATGAAGCAATCTACCCCATATACCCACAAATTAGCTCGCCCGAGCCTAAACAATACAATAATGTATACATACAGGACTCTATATCCTTCATCAATTTTTGGCGAATCATATACGAACCCAGCTCACACACATGCCTCGCACAGAAAGTGCATATGCAATAAGTCATCCCCGCGCAGCCGATGCATTTATCCCAGTGACTGCACGCAACGAGTGCGTGCGTGCGCATCTAATAAGCTTTAATCAATCTTCATCCGATCTCTTAAAATTTTCTATCTAAAAGCTTATGGAAAAACTCGGGGCGCAGTCACTGCACTGCACACACACACACACACACATCTCCATATACTTTATACACTCGCGGGGCATTGCATTATATGTATTTCTGCTCGGCGGCGGCTGCGACGAACTGCAACCGAGTCGTAAATTCCTCGTCACTCCTTATTCTCCTCTTCGCGCCCGTTAGCTATGCACGTATCGTGTGTATGTGTGTGTGTGTGTGTGTGTGTGCCAGCCAGTCTTGAGAGCTCGGAGTCTTTTTACGGTCTCGATAATTCACTATCTCAATATGTGCGTGTGCGGTTTTTATTATATGCTTTGCTTTTATGCGTTTCGCTCGAATTTTATTTTATCGCTGGCTTGAATATTGTAATCGAGTGGTAATTGTATCAAAAGGAAATAGATTATTCGAAGAAAATGTACACGTTTCATGTATAGTTTTTTTTCGCATGACGAATATGTTTTTTATTTGATTCTAGAATTATTAATCTATATCGTTAATATTATGCTATTATTTTACATTTTTTCGATTTGCGAAGAGACTGAAGTTGTTAATGGTATTTCTTAATTGAATTGAAAATTTAAACGAACTCGCGACGTATACGTATACAATTATATGCATAAAATATTATCTGAAACTCATTTCGCACAGGGTGCAATTTTAAAGCACCTTTCTCAATTTTTCTAGCTCATTCACATTTCTCCGTGACCTAAATCATACGGACTATCAAAATAAATTCCGTATAAATATTAATTACAGAAAGAAAGTGAATCTCGCATTAAAATCTACGTATAATATAAATATATATATTCGATATTAGAGCTTAGCTCCCACGAGCAGAAAAATCTCCAAATAAACCCATCATATTTACGCCGATCTCTTAATTAAATTCCATCTCCAAAATTAAATTTTTTTCTCCACCTCCTCCCTCGCGAAATATTAATTTGAAAATTTTCCCTATCGCACGGGGAGATAGCGAGGCAAGTACGCGCGCAACTCGGTATAAGGGGATTATCGTCCAATTTTTCGCTACAAATTGTCCATCAACGATCCTTAACCTTCGCTTAATACCTAAAGGCGAGATCGCGCGATTTTACTTACTCGACACAAAAGAGGCACACACGAACCCGAAAAAAAAAAGAAGATAGAAGAAAAAAAATGAAATAAAGATTAGCTGATAACGAAGTGCAGACGCGGGGGAAAAACGGTTTTCCGAGCGAAATCCAGTGTGATTAACTTGCCTTAGAATAACATCGGCCGCCGTTTTAGTTCGCTCGTATACTACTATATAGCCGGTTATCGCTTCATTTCGCTCGCGCGCGCACTTGGGATTATGCCTCGTGTGTGAGCTGGGGAAATAAGCTGCGAAAGAGAGAGAGAGAGAGAGAGAGAGAGAGAGAGAGAAATATAAAATGGAATAGTAAGCTGACTGCAATTAATGAGTAATCCGTGTGGGGAAAAAAATTTATTTAAAAAGTTTTCACATTATACTTTTAACTACTTTTGCTTGCGTAAAAATTAAAGATCGACATGAAAGAATAATCTGAAAATACCACCTCTTTTCAATTAACTTTTAAATTCGAATCTCTCTGATAAAGAAATAAGTCGAGCCGTCTATAGCAACCGGATATCTATGTTTAAAGTGCGAATGAAAGTGTCATTCAAATTTGCATCGTCCAAAATTGAAGCTTCATTACAAGAGCACAAGATCGTTACGCTTGGTCAACGCTATCAAAAATATATATCACGTCGAAATTAAACACAATCGAAAGAGAATTTTCGTTCCGCGAGACAACAGCTGATCCGTGCTCGCAAGTTGTCGCGGAGAAAAAAAAAACCATTTGGAGCTCGACGATACTTTGCGACGCCGCACTCGCGCACTCTTTGTCGCGTCCGCTCGCGTGATAATCATTAGAGAGAGCGCCACAGGTGTGCGCTGCTGGCGGTGGAGGAGACGGCCGTATAGGCCGTCCTCGTTTTCGTCTCTTCTCTCTCCCCCGCGGAAAGACCTTAGCGCATTACTCGCCCCGATTCCCTCTGTCTTCTTCTTGCCTCGTCTCTCTCTCTCTCTCTCTCTCTCTGGAGAGCGGCAGTATATACTTGGAAAAGAGAGACGAGACGAGAGTGGAATTTCTTTGCGATGGTACTTGCTGGAGTGCAATCGGTGCGCAGCACAGTCGGGTTTTTGGGAGGTACTAATTTGGGGCAATTGGTGATTCGACCAGATTGAAGTGGGTGTGTGGGAGATTGATTTTGTCGAGGAGCCGTATATCGATTTGATAATTAAAGGCGTTCGTCCAATTGAATTCGAGCATATGCAGAAATCTTAAAGTTAATTTCTCTTTGATGCTACTTTAATTTTCTCTCTAAAGTCGCAGCCTGACTGAAAATTTTTAATTATCAAACAATTAGCGTTACAATATCGTCACATTAATTCGCCTCGCAATAACCCAACGAAATTCCTCTGCTTCGCCGCGCAAAATCTCTCTAGGCAAAAACCACTCGAATAGAGCAACGTAACAAAATCGTTTAAGTTGGGCGTAATATATAACACGAATCAGCCATGGCAATAGTCGATCGGCAAAGCGCCGCGGGTCGCATAGCAAACCAAGCGTGATGCATTAAAATCTCATTACAATCGACTCGCGTATATAATTGGCAAAAAGCTCCGTATACATCGATCGAGGGAGTCACGCGTATCCAACACCACACCTCCTTTAGCGCTAAATACACACACACAGACAGACACTCGGTGATAAGCTAGTTTTACACAACGATCGAGAGTCGTAAAAACAGTGTGGACCGGCGACCCGATAGTCCGGCGCCCTCCCACCTCCTTCCCCGCAACTTCCGCGCTTTGCCGAAACGCCTTTATCGTTCTCGTGTGGCCACGATATTTCTACGTGTCTCTCTCTCTCTCGCTTGGGCTATATAACTCAGATAATATATCCCTCGCGTGGTATGTGGCGGCCGCAATGGAAGCCTATAAATTTCAAGGTTACGCGAGAGCGAGGTCATCAGCCGCCCCGTCTATACAGATTTGGGATAATGTTTTATCGACATCGCGCTGACCTAATACTCTGCTTGCGCTGCTGATTCTCTCTCTCTCTCTCTCTCTCTCTCTCTCTCTTGTACGCACGCTCTTCCGTACTCCTACAAAATATACTCGCGCGCGTATACACGCAATAGCGCGACCGTTTGATATAGTTGTTTTTTTTGTTTGTTTCCTTGCTCTAAACCTCTTCGTTCCGCGCGCAATTTTAATCAGATTACCACCGCCGTGGCTGTTCTTGCTTCCGCCTATAGAGAGTAATTTTTCTTGCTCTCGATCTCCCCGAGCTCCCTATAGCCCGAAGATTTCATTATGCACGGTGCGCCTGCGTCTTACGCGCGGCTTTCCGATCTACCAAGGCAATTTGCGCCTCCCCCACAAAAAGCGCTCCGAAGAATCGCTCTTAATTAATGAATTGCACTCTCGAATAGCTCTTGATCTATATATATATATATATATGTGTGTGTAGGAGCTGCTGCAGCTGCAAACTTGCCTCTCAACTCCGGGGCGCGCGGGAACATTAATTACTTTAATGAGCTTAATAGAAATATCCCACCTAAAATCCCTCGTCCTTTCTCTCTCTTTCTCCGCTCACTGCTCTTTTTCGAATTGCCCATTCCGGACGATCGATGACGCGCCCAGCTCTTACGGAAAAGCTTGTATTTTTCTGCAATGCCTCTTGGGCTTAGAATTTTCTTGCTATTTGAGACGTTGCGCGATCTGTAGCGCAAAGCGGTGTTTGCTGACACCCTGTAATTTATGACAAAAAAATACAAAAATATCTATATTAAAGTTTGATTAAATACTGCGAAAAATAATTATTTTCAAATTGCTATAGATCACTTTGGCATAAAAATGAAATTGTATTAAAATCATACGTATTATACTCTAAGATACGACTTCAGCAAACGAACCTATGTATTTTCCACAAGTATATATAAAACAAACGAGAAACAACGCGTGAAGCATCTCTTTTTCCACAGCATAGTCCATAAAAAAAGCGAAAGAGAACGTTTTACGAATGAGCAAACTGCGCCGCGCAAAGAGCCAATTGCTTGCCCGTCTACGACCAATTTGAAATTCCTTTACCGCCCCGATAATGCGTCACAAGCAATACCTACAATCAACGCCGCGGGGCAAACACACACGTTGAGGGTCCGCGACTACTACAACTACACACTCATATATATATACGACTGCAACCACCGGCTTACCTCTTTCGCTCTCTCTCTCTCTCTCTCTCTCTCTCTGTGTTTTCAAAGTAAAGTTCAATAGCGTCGGAAGTGGCTAGAGAGAGATAGACAGAGAGAGATAGATAGATAGATAGATATAATGTTTATTTGTAACTTTTTATAAAATTTAAATACAGTTTCATATATATACAAGAGAGAGAGGGAGAGAGAGAGAGAGAGGGAGAGAGAGACGACTGGAACGAGGAAAAAAAGGAGGCGAGTATAGACTAGAAATAACCTCGTTTGGCTGCGCGCGGTCACGTAATATTGCGCGATGATTCACCCGCTTTTCTCTCGTGTCTTTACGACTCGCAGGCCGGCTTATACTGCGCACATACACAAACTAAACAAATAGCTTTCGTCGCGGACTTGCTGTATACCGCGTTTTCAATCGTTGTTTTTTTTTTGTTTGTTTTTTCTCGTCTCGAGATATATTTTCTATTGGCGAGAGATGGCTAAGTAAAAAGTTGACAATCGCATTTTCAGATCGAGTTAATACACGGGAAGGGTAGTGAGGCTCTAGGTGCGATCGGACGGTTGAACAAGTTGCGCGCGGGTATAACTGAATTTATAGTTGCGGTGCGGCTCGAGAGAGCTTTGCCTCCAAAACTTTTACCGCAAAGGGTTGATTATTGCTCGAAAAGGGGCTGGTGTTTGGAGCTCTTTCCGCACTTACGACGTTCGCGTTTCAACGACTAATTATTGCGAACTCTGTCCGATATTCTTTTTGCCCAAATGTATACGGAAGAACGACGAGAATAAAACAATACGGGATATATCTGTCTATTTGGATAAATTATTATTTTTACAGTTGGCTCAATAGCTATAGATATGTATAGTTTTGAACTGGTAGATAAAGGTCAAAGACATCTATACCGTCTAATTGTTTATCTCGGTTTTTCTTTCGATTCAACAAAAAAACACTCGCCTTCTCTCCGAGCAATAAATCACCGCCTTTAAAAAAAATACAATTCGGCACTTCTAAGCATCTGCTCGAGCACAAACGATTACAAAAAGAGAAAGACAAAGACAAAAGGACACCGGCCGAAGGCAAAGAAAGAGAAAGAAAAACAAAGAATTGTAATTGAATAAACAATGGGTAAGCAGAATCCGTGTGCGGAGATGGTATCGGCACCTCTCTCTCTCTCTCTCTCTCTCTCTCTCTCTTACGTGCTATCACTGCGTCACTCACCTGTACAATATACGCAGTCTTACGTGGCAAGCGGCATCGACCGATTTGAAATAATGACGAGCGTCGAATAAATCACCGGTCCTTGACGCTCGCGCGCTTACTAATTCGCTCCCATAGCGTATACCTTACACACAATATATATATATACACGTGAGCTTACAACTTGTTCGCCTCTATACGATTTCGAGTGGAAACAGTTGTTTCGTGTATCGCTATACACTTATACCCATTCGTCATATCCATGTTTATATACGTGATGTACGCGTTTTGCTATATGCGGGGCTTCCAGAAATGCTTTCGACAAATGGAACTCTGTCCCATTTTTCACTATATTATACATGCTCACTCGACGTAAATTCCATCTTCTACGCATTAACGTTAAATGCGATTTCTAACACATTGCGCTTACACCATCCGAGAACACAAATATATACTAATTTTATAACTGCGAAAACAGACGCGCGAATGTAATGAAAAATAGGAAGCGCGGAGTTCAATGGCACCTCGGTATAATACAGGCTGCAACAAAACATGGTGCGCGCGAGGTGCTTTTATTTTGTTGTGGGCAGTCTTACGCGCGGATCACATCAGCTGATTAAAGAGCAAAGAGCGGGAAGCAGCGCACTTTGTCTATTCGTTAAGTGCAAGTGCTGATGTTTAATTCATCGAATCCGCCGCAGCCACGACCGCGCAAAGTCGTTCGATATATGTAACCGTGCGCGCTACTATATACAAGACACACAATCAGCCGGGACTATTAGTCGCATCGCCGCGTGCGCATTATGAATATTTATAAAATTCGCTGATTCAAAGTGTGTAAGATCGGAACTCGTGTGCCTTGCGCGCGCTCTGTGTGTGTATATCAATAGAGGGTGAGGCCCCCCTTGTTCTCTTCTATATTTCTGATCAGCTCGTGTGCCTATGATTGTTCGTTATACCTTTTCCTACCGGGAAAATACTGCCGCAACGAAATTAACATTGATTCGTCGTTTCAGCGCAGTATAATTTACGAAGACTATATGATATGTACTAAATTTAATCTTCCGTATATTACGAATAGGTATAAATTATCGAGCTTAACAATCGCGAGAAAAAATAGTGTGTCAGTGCTATAACGAAAACTATATAACAAACATTCGATCATAATCTGTCAGGAGATAAAAGGGCTTAATTTATTAATTTATCATCTCCCCGTGCGCGAATCCATCAAGCAACAATTCGTCATCGTTATATAGGAATTTTTCAACCCAACAAAGTATCGATAAAATATATATACGTTGTAATAATTAAAAAGTCAGGTATACGCGCGTGTGCGGTACACAATTGGAGAGCGCGCGTGTGAAAAAACAAACCCATCGATAATGATTGATTGTTCGAGACCCACCGCGCGTTACAATTCATTTCCCACCGACTGTTTGCGAATAAGGACTCCGATGTATACGATTATCATTTTTGTGGATTCTAGCCGTAATAATAATGTACATCGATCAATAGCGAATAAAGTAATGATGAAGGGGAGAGTGAAGTAGCGAATGAAAAATGTCAAGTTAAAAACACCGAGGGATTATCGGTAAATAAAGGGGGATAAACTTTATCGGTGTTAGGAAAATTTAACTGGTCTCAGTGACGTTTGAATTCAAATAAATACAGGGGAATTAAGTAATTACAGACAAAGCACATAAATGATAGAGATATACCACAGTGTGACACATTAAGCGAGAGAAAGATAGATATAGAGAGAGTTTGAGAGAGCAAATTTAAATTTAGATGACTTTATTAATACCCCCCGGTTTTAATGTAGCAAAACAGAGACTAGATTTACATACCGACATATATTAAATGCGCAATAAACTCGATTACTTTTGCTACGAGCCTTTAAGCTTATTAAAATGTTTTACAAACTGTGTATATTTGAATTCGAAATTACTGTTCAATATTTGCATTTATAGTTTTTAAACGCTTGTCCCATTATATAATTGTAAACAGCTCCATTTGTGAAAAATCAATATTTGTTTATGAATCACGAAAACGCAAAATCCTAACTATTTCTATGACAGTAACTGGGGTTAAGTGGACGAATAAACGTTTATATATATATATATATAACAACCCTACCGTGTTACTGAATTTATTTAATTCAATTACTCGCAATTTTGAATACTGCAGAAAATGTTTTATCTTTATATTATACGATGAAATTCATGACGATTCCTAGACTGCCGCGCGCAAGAGTGGTAAAAACTACCCCGCGAGAGCACCGTAAAATAAACCTCGTAGTCATGATGAGGATTCTTGGGAAATTACGGAATAATATTTAGCGTTCCCGTCGGAGCGAAATTTTTATCGCACTTCGTGTCCCCGCGACTACCTAGAATTAATTTAAATTGCATCGTATTACCTCTCTCCACCGTAGTGAAAATGGCAAAAAGCAGCATAAATAATACGCGAGCGCCAGCCGCGTATCCACAGCTCGAAACATCTGATTACGACCAACAGTTTTTCCCGGCGCGTCGTTATATAAATATCATCGAAGTCAAGCGCACGCGGACGCTTTCGCGTTAATTAACTCGAGTCCAAAAGCAGCTGCTGCAAAAATTGAAAATTGAAAATTCCACTCGTCCCAGATATATCGACAGAACTTCAATCAGCACAAAGCTACCGGTCCTTCCTATCTCTACCCCCTCCCACGTGCAGTCAACCCAACGGGTTCATTCTTTAAGGCTCGAGCCTTGGCGACGCGAGCGCGACGCTCATTGTGCGTAAGCCTTAATTTTCCTCAGTCGTTCGAAGGTGGTACACCGAAGTGAGAGAGTGCGAGAGAGAGAGAGAGAGAGAGAGGGGGGGGGATATGGGAAGTTGACGCGCGCGCGCGCCCTCCGACCGATCAATATCATCGTGCTTACCCGTACGCGGGAGACTGGGACGCGCTGGTGGGGAGCAAATGCTCTCTGCCTCCCCTTCGACTTTCTACCACCGCTACCGCCGCCACCGCCGCCGCCGCCGACGACGACGACCCGATCGATCCCGCCTGAATCGGCCGCTCGGCGGTAGAGAGAACGAGATAGGCTCGGAAATAGAGAGAGTGAGAGAGAGAGAGCAAACGGTGACCTTCCGCGCCTGAAGTTCGCCCAAGTACACTGACCTCCCGTCGTATCGCCAACCGCCCCCCCCCTCACATCTCCCCCCTTCCCAGTGCCTACCCCGTACGAATCTAAGATAAATGTGTCGGGGGTGCAGATGCGGAAAAAACTTGTATATTATGTACTCGTGGAATGAGTGTGGCAATTGGTGTCTAAACAGGTTATAGTGCGAGGACCGTGAAGTTTGCGTGACATGGGATTAGGAGCAATGATGGGCGATGATTGTCCAGATGTTCAGGAATGATTACCATATATGTATGGTTACTATACTGTCGTTATTTATGAACGTATATGCACGAAAAGGGTCGAAACTTTTCATGTACATGAATCCCTCTCTTGCGAACTCTCGTCCTGTTGTGTTTAAATTGGAAATCTACTTTGAGAAGAAACTTTGTTAATACTCCGTACTCGGCTTTTTAATCGAGGTACTTAATATAAAGTATTTTCCGCTAATCCATCCGAACTTGCTAAACAGGATAGGTAAACTACTCCCACCTTTGGTCTTGTACAGGAGTGGAAATCGGCTCGGTGAGCAATAGACTTAATTTTAGTTAATAATCGGGATTAGTGCATAGCTGTTTTGGTACGCAACTGCGAGCTTTCGAGTGGTGTTACTTTAGATTAGAAATTAAAGGTGTTATAGACGGGTGCCCGAATTAATAAGGCTAAACTCGAATTAACATGAATGATAAAAAGCTAAACCTTGGACTGCAGATGAACTTATTGAACCTTATACAAAAGTCACAAGCTGAAAGCTAGAATCCCTATCAAAGTGCTATTTCAGTTGATTTGTAATTTTTAATACTGTTAATCTCTGATAATACAATATTCAATACGAATTGAAATAAACGAAGAATTAATATTTCAGCATGTAAAAATTAAATATGTGAAGTTGAAGTAAGAATTACGTTGAACCATAAATATTGATCCACGGAAGGAATCTAACCCGATGTTATCGACAACTTCATGTCCGAATGCTCGGCGTTCCCTTCTATCCTTAAAATCACACTAAATGCGACATTAATCGATTTATCGTTAAAGTCTTTATTATCCATCGCAACTGTCTGCGAAAAGCTCCATCAGAGCCACCGTTAGTATATTTTGATTCGGTAGACTAGAAAAGCGTCGGCTGCTATTTTCCAAGTAATTTGTAAGACTAACTGAATTTTAATCCACCTTAACGGCCTCCAGTCGTCACTGCGTATATAACTAACGAACTCGTTGTCTTCATCTCGCAACTTCTTTTAGCCAACTTTTCCACCGCCCCTGCACTTTTCCACTGCGCTACAGTAATGAATGCACCCTCCTATTTTCCAGCTCCCTGAATTCTTATATTTCATTGAAGAAAAAAAAAAGAGTATAAACGAGCTTCATTTTACGAAATGTGTACACACTGTATACAGTGCTCACGTGATAATTGGCATAAGCTTATTTGTTTTGACATATATTTATATTCCCAAGCTAATTATCAATCGTTCTTTCTGATTACAGGTGAGTCACGAGGGTCACGGAATAGATCAAGACAAGGATCGTCCAAGAGCGGGCCCCCCAAACACGGTAATTATATATAAACGACACTTATATTATTATTTATAATTAAAAATATTCCCATTTCTCCTCATCCGATCCTCTATCGTGCGCTCTGCAAAACAATAACAATGACAATATTCGGAACGATCTCGAATCATCCATTCAATTGAAAATTTATATTTTCGGAAAGCGCTTATATACTGTACATATATATATATATATACAGCAAACAAATGTACATTTACGCCAAAAAATGTACACATATAGCATACATTGAGAGAATTGAAGACAGAGAGAGCACGAATATGCGATAATTCAAAGCTTCCTCTCAAGTCGATTAGTATAGCCCCGCGCGCGCGCCAATCTGCCATTTAAGGAGGTTCATCAGATTTAGAATTAACGAACAGATTTTGATGAAATTATAAATATAAGTTTATTATTATATATTAAACAACATGTTAAATTTTTAAGTTGCTTAGTACCCTTACTAATGAGATATCAATAAAATAAATTTTTGCAATTTAACATTGAGTCTTATGTAGAGTTGCATTATTCTAGACTTTTGACTTGAACTGTATAGTTATTAACGAACAATTTACAGAAAAACTTTTGCACGACGTAAAAGAATATTTAGCGAATATTTTGAGACCTTGTACACCTCGCTAGCTTAACTATTAAACTTATAATTTGTATGTTTTTTTATATAAAAGAGCTAAGCTTGAGCAGAATAACCTCCATTATTTAAGATAGCGGCAACTTCGCATTTTTTGACACAGCGTACGTTGTTTGAAAACAATGGTACAATATTTAACTGTATATAATGATCTGATAAAATAACGTTAATCGAGAATGTTAAATAGGTTAGTAAATAGAAATTCTGTTGCCGATTTGTTTTGACTTCGTACGTACCTGATGAACCTCCTTAAAATTCCTCGAAATCGCTAGCTCGCGCGCGATATCGTGTCGTTTTCCGCGACGTATATAAGTACAATCCGGAGAGATCGCATTAGTTGCAATGGTGTTATATAGGCGCGAAGCTGCTGGCGTTAATCACGGCCGCGATTATGTCATAAGATACTCTCTCCCGACCGTGTGCACCTATATATGCACATACACACACCCACACATGTTCGTACACGTGTGCAAAGAGCACTCAACAGTCGTTGCATGTGGAGAGAGAGGAAGAGAGAGAGAGTGATAGCCTATACGAAATTTCCGGGAGAAATTGAGACACGAAGGCGCGATTAGCTGCTCGGGCCGCCGAACGAGATCGGTCATAAATTAGCGAAGGACGCGCAAGTATAGCGCGACAGGGTGAACTATATAATGAAACGATTAGTGGGCCGCGCGATTGATGAATATGCGCCAATTCGGGCTTTTGAATAAGATGACGCGTTGGCTGCGATGTCGACTTGCTAGAGTTTGTTTGCCAATTGCGCGCGCGGGGTGGGCGATAATTTCAAAGTGAGAGATAGAGCGAGAGCGAGAGAGAGAGAGAGAGAGCTGTTGAGGGGCTGGAAAATGGTGCTCTGTTCGAAATTAACGTTTCGGGCGTTCAACATTTTGGCTCGAGCGCGGAGGGGAAAATGGGAATGAAATCTAATTTAGAAATTGCTCGACGCTCTCTAAATCTCGTCGCAATCGGTGTTCTCCTCGGGTACAAAGCGCTTATTAATTATTGTTGCGAGAGAGATTAGTTTTACATTTAACCAACTGTGAATATATATGTTATACGTACGTCATTGAAAAAGCTACTTGTATATATACGATTATGCGACATGTCAAGCTCAAACTATGTTTATATATATACATATAACAATAGTCGCATTAACTGTATAATGTAACTGCAGTTACAAGCCCATGTTCCATTAATTCCACTGTCGTGTACTTGGTACGTAAATGGAACTACTGCCGAATGTATACATTATAATATTTACTGATAAATTAATATTTAAATTCCATCTCTACACATACGGTAACTAATATAAACATTATCTCCAAAACATCCAATTTATAATTGAAATCCCAATAAAAACCATTGATCGTCATTTTGTTTTTATACGCAACCAAATAGTACGAGAATATGATTAATGGTTATAGAGCGAGAGAGAGAGAGAGAGAGAGATAGATCAGAGAGAGAGAGAGAGAGAGAGAGAGACGAAGACATCGTCTACGCGGTGTCAGCTGCGTCAAATATAACGCCACCAGACGAAGTGGTAGGACGAGTTTTTCCTCCCGCGCACATCGGATACACGGTAAAACAATAAAAATAATTGCGGTTAAGCGGAGCGACGCGCGACTATATACCTGTGTGATATGTACCTATGTGTGTGTGTGTGTATGTGTCTGCGCTCGGAGCTCGCGCGGCAAGCGCTGGATCGATCGAGCGTCTAGTCGCAGCTTCCCTCGCCTCTCTCTCTCTCTCTCTCTACCTATCTATATATCTCGCTGCTCGTCGCTCGCGCTCTCGATTTTTCTTGTTTTTGCTACGTCGGCGTCCTTTTATATCGATTAGTCATCGTCGCTCCAGAAGTCCAGTCTGCGATTCTGGTGTACGTCGCATGTGTGCACCCCGGACACACTTTGATTCTCTCTCTCTCTCTCTCTCT